>JAOPJI010057587.1:0-50410 GCA_027122695.1 Merluccius productus
CATATGAAAAATAAGGTTAATCTCCATTTTAATCCAAATCCCGATTTTAAATGCTTCATATCTCTAAAACTATAAGTACTGTAAAATTACTAAGTAGCTCATTAAGTACGTTGTTAAGAGTTCTTTTTACGCATATAATTTACACGCACTAAAAAAGCGTAAATAATGAGAACAGGGTTTGCACATACGTACTGGTGTGTACAGACAGACAGACACACGGACACTACTCTTTTATATATATAGTAGATTTATTGAGCGAAAAAAAATTAACTATACTATCAAGTACACTGAGAGAATATTTTAAAGGTAGCATTTTCTTCCCAATTCTATTAATCTTCAATATCAATGTATATCAATATATTTATCTCCGCTTATGCATAAAAAAATTCATCTAAAGTGATTTACATTATCATACCATTCTGTTTACTCAGATATGCTGATCTTGAAATGTAATATCAGGAGGTTTTTAAATAGTGGGTTTAAAATGGAGACTTCAACATTTTAATAGAACTTTTGTACATGTGCGCATGCGTCACAATAAATTATTAGTAATTTTTGTAAAGAAATATAACGTTTAATAAAATTTCCTATCACCTAAAAAATTATATTTTGATTTTCTTTTAAAATATGCCAAAACAATTGTGGGGGCCAAATGGACCCCATTTTACTCGTAGGGTGTCTAACTTTGAGCTACTTGAAGGTTAATTATGGTAAAACTCAACCTCAGAATGGTCGATAATAAAGTTCACAATGTAAAAATGAATAGAATGTCATCGACAGATTGAAATAATTGTCCAGCAAGAGGATACACATCAAACACAAGTGAACAAATAAACCAACTTCTATTCACTGTTTCAGTGTGTATTTTCCGGTCCTTCTTCTGTGCGTATATAGGTACCAAACAGCGACTAGCAACACCAACAGCAAGATAATGAGCAATATTGGCAGGACACTACACAAAACAATATATACAAGTGTACATGTAAGTGTTACATTTTGAGATAGTAGGACCTAAAAGAAGTAAGTGTGGGAGTGAAAAAATAAGAATGTACGCAGGATGCTTCTTTTCTTTCACTGCTTTCACTCTACACGAAATTAGCTCAGCACGAAAGTAATGTAAAGGCACATTGCAGGGATGTCCACGTTCACAACAAGGTCGTTGTCCACGTTTTCAAATACATGGTCGTCAGGAAGTGCTTCAATGAAAGCACCGCCGAAAATGGAGGTGTCTTCGTTGTTGACTACCATCAAGCGGTAGTCGACTGAATGGTCGACGTCTGTGATGTTGAAGTGGTGACAAAACGTCGACTGGATGCAGCCACCCGCTGTGTTATTTTTGCAACTCTTGACTGCCACAGTTGTTGTGGTTGTGGAAGAGACACTCTCTTTCAACTCCCATTGGCAGTTGGATTGCTTTGTCATCGCTGAGACGAGTGTTGTGAACACCATCAACGTTCTCTCGGTTCGTCTCACCGTCACTCCCAATTTTCCCTCCTCAACCAACGCATCTATATTGCGGAATTTTAGAGGCACATTAAGGGGTCCAATACCTGGAGAAATAGTGCCAACCCCATAATACGATGGATCCTCGCTGTTATACACATACAAGTGATAGGAAATGGAAAAGTCCACAGGTTGAATTGTGAAACGGTCACAACTGGGCGGTTCATCGCATCCACCGTCTCCGACGTGTTCACAGTCTTTTCCCGTGCCAAAAGTGGGCAGTTCTGTGCTTCTCAATTTCCAGTGACACGCCACATCGCTATTCATGGTGGTTGGCGCGAACAAAGAGACATGGAGTGTATCGGCCTCTTTTGCGGTCTGTACGAGGATGTACTTTGTTGTTGGTCTCGGAGAAGCAGGGTCTACAATAAACTACCAGCAGCACTACATCATGTTATTGTACTTGTTGGGATGTCGATGGATTTGATCTTCGAATTGTCCACCGCAACAACCATTATTCTGTACTCCAAATGAGGATAGTAGCCAGCAATGAAAGAGATATTGGAACAAAGAGTCTGAGCCTGGCAACCCAAGTTGGAGTTTTCCACCCATGTGGGCGTGTCAACATCCATTTGGTTGGTTGGTGGCGAGTGCATGCCGCAGTTAAGTTGAGCATTTTTCGTCGACCATTGAGGCGAGGTGTTGCACGTGAGTATAGTTTCAAATTGACCATTTATCCTGGTTTTAATGGAGTAATGACATAGAGCATGTTGGTTTGGAGGATCAAGTTGTGCACTCACACGGACACCCGCATCGAGGAATGTATAGGACAGCTCCATTGGTAACCCTCCTATGTGGATGACGTCGCTGATGTACACTCCTAGAAGCGCGTCCGAAATAACTTTGAGTTGGTAACTCGAACACGGCGTCAACTGCCTTATTCTATAGCGCTCGTAACACGAACCTCGACATGGATACACCTCACACAGCGCGTATGCGAATGAATGTTGACCGAACAGACCGATGTAGAAGGAGCATGTTTTTACTAGTGTTTCAATGGTGCCATAGAAAGCGAGGTCAATGAACTGCCCATTCGGCCTGACAATATACTGCAACGATTTGTCTTCGTACTGTTCTAATGAAACATAACTCAACGTACAAATAAACCAAAAACCTGTTGTTCGGAAAAAAAACTTTTCTGTGTGAAACGGCAGTGAACTGGCATTTAAGAAGGTGACGCCAATCATAACATAGGTGCCCGAAACTAGCTGGGTTATTGTGACGTTCGAGTTGCATTGCGAATCGCAAGGTCCGTCAGTGCACGTTGTCACACTGGTGTAGTTGGCAAATTCACCGTAAATCATTCGGAAGATGCATGCTGTAATTTGTGGTCTGTGGTAGAAATCAAAGAGCGACAGATCTATCGCAGCTGTACGTCTCCCCGGATACAAAAGCTTCGTGCTGTGTTGATCCGCGTTGATCGCTATTTGGCATACGTTAATGAATCGATGAGTTGTTCAAGTACCTAGTTTTCTGTAGGTGTAGGTGTCGAAGTTGAAGCCGTTGGCAAGCAAACGCGTGTGTCGCGTTTCTATCTTAATTTCAACGAGACCTTCATTGAAATTGGTTGTGAGTTCGATATCATTGCACGGTGCAATGCAACGGTCTCCCTCGGTGTCACTGCAATTTGAAATGTAGCGTGTTTCTGGAGAAGCATTGCCTTTTCTTATGCCGAAATAACACATCGAAGAAGGAAATCTGTTGGTGAAGTGCAAGGTGTATTTGCTGTTACTGGTGGTGGTGGTCTCGACGCGCTTATAACTCACGTAGAACTGCGGTCTGTACACCTCGATGTGACTGAACATGAACTTGTTGGGCATGAAATAGAAGAGACCTGGAGACTCTTCGCATCTCAATTCAAGGTGCGGCAGCATGGCGTCAATATCAAATATACTCACTTGGCCGTATTCACAGAAATCCCGGTGGGAACTTTTAAACGACTGGGATGGTTGAATCTCATGCATAAACACGCAACTTTCTTTCGGACACGTTGACACCTGTGCTTTGTGAGGGTCTGTTCTAGTGAAGTGAAAGTGCGGGGTATCGACCATCGCTAAACAACACCATTACCAACCAATCGGACTCAACACATACGATATTTCAATCCTATAACGTCGACTTGGTTGTCCTTTTCGGAGAATGCGCTTTTTTCATATTCAACTCTGATATATCTGGATTTCAAGAATTGCGCGTAGTCAACCGAAAACCCAGTGCACTTTACGCGACAATATTCACTACTGCCTCCAGGTCCTTCGCCAACACAATTTTTGATCTCGGCGAAGCTGAACGCATCCGCATCTCTCTTAAAGTAGCAGAAAGAATCTTGGTGGTCGTCCACAGAGGTCTTGTGGAGAACAAGTTTAAATTTGCCATCGCTTTTGTCAAATATTCGACCATAGTCAAAACCACCATCTGTATCTGGTTCGTCAAGTATTCGACCATAGTCAAAAGCACCATTTGTATCTGGTTCGTCCTTTGGGACAGTGGAACTCGAAGTGATCACTAAGTCGACTTAACAAATGCCAACTCAGAAACTTTTACTCAAACATAACAGTCTGAACATTAACATTGACATTTTGCACAACTCAGTTAACACTTCAAACTGGACTGCAACACATTAATTCTCGATACTATTAAAAGGTTATCGTTAGCAAGGTTTAACAATCACTGATATCAACTTCCGACCAACACACCCATCTATGTGTTAGAAACGTCATTTCAATGAGAATTGTACTGGTTTCTTTGTGAGAACAACAAACTGTGTTTATTTAGTCAAAATTCAGCCAAACGTATTTTTTAATATTATAAGATCATCGTTAATTTGGACACTAAAAATGCTTTTAGGCAAACAAACGTTAAAAATGGAAAATCTATTGTGCAAGCATTCCCCATATGTGAAAGGTTTCGGGATTTTTACGGACAATCGAGCCTTGCTGGCATTGACTTGGCATTAAGCCCCAATTTGCCAGAGTCTAATTATTATCTAATTTTAATGATTGTTAGTAACATCAGCAATATATTCTTAAAAGCTTCCAATATTGATGACTTTGAAATATATGACAAATTCTCACTTAATATACCTCTTATTATGAAAGCTTTTATCCAACCATTAATTCTTGTGCAAACTACCCGTTCGTTCTCATAAAAGTGAGTGTGTGAAGTGGCCCTTTGTGATAATTAACAATTTCCGCCACACTCAACGCCTTAGGAATAGCCCCACTCTTTTCTAATTGGTTAAACGGGCACTTTGTTCGTCACAATAAAAGGTCGTTTATGATAATGAAGTTAATTACATCCTGTAGTATCCACATCAAACACATATTCGTAGATTACCTTAGCTCAACTCATAAATATACACCACATAAACTATTTTCGAAAATCGAATATTATAAAATGAACACGCTCGTCCAACTTTGACAAACTTAGAGAAAGTAGCCAATTGAAAAGACTACCCACAAACATTGGAGCTATTCCAGAATAAATTGTTCGTGCATAGAACTAACGATGCATTGGTGTGTCCACTGTCTCAAGTTCGGACTCATAACCCCAAAAACGATTTGAGTTACTACTGCTTTAGACCACAATAATCTTTTTCTACGTACACATGTCGCAAAATTGCTAAAATATACCTTTTATTTTTTTCATCTATCGGATCTACGATGGAAAATGTATCACCTCTAAATATCCATTTATTGCTGCTACAATTAAAGAATAATCCGTTTAAATCGCCATTATCTCCTCAACTGCATTTCGAGTTGTTACTGCCAATAGCATCTAATATGAATTTAAAAAAATAGAACTATTCTTTTCTTTTCCTCAAAAGGCAAACAATTGAAGGGAAATAATTTCCTGATATAAAGAGCGTGCTTCTTGGCAATCCCAATATTAATTATTCAACAACTAGTGCCCGAGTTTGAGCATTTAATATTGATATTAACATAAATTTCAGACCATACAGGTTCACTTACAACATTTATTCATAAGTCAAATATCAAAATGCTCAAAGTATTGGTGCTATTCAGAATTTCAATGCCGACCGTGAGTGCATTGACGTTTCAACCAAAATCACTGAACTTCATCTCTAAACCAATCGCTAATTTGGTCAAATGTTCCCAAAAGTTATTGCAAAAATTGAGTGCGCAGGCGTGTGAAACACATTAGAAATGAACACCAAGCCGTCCACGACACTCCAAGGGAGTGATGGGAGCGAGAAAGGAGGACTGATAATAAAAGAGAAATCAACCAAAGAAGAGCCGGCCCAGAAGGAAGAGTCTGTGCTGGGTCTTGAACGTCTGGCCCAATTGAAGAAGGCCGAAATAGAACGTAACGCTTAAGTTACCGTTTGAATAGCATTTAAATTGACACGGAATCAGTTAAAATCTGCAAAAAGTTGAGGTGTTGATGAAACGAAAACTTTTAGAGGACTCGGTTTTCAAAAAACCCCGAAATCCGGAAGGCCGATCAAGCAACTACCGCCAACAACCCAAGCATTTAGAGTCAACTAGGAGTCACGGCGAGCAGACTCCGAAAGTGAGTCACTCGTCCAATCGATATTCGCGCAAAAATGAGCTTTCGTACAAGACCGCGGACAACTCTGCCAAAAAACGACATCGATATCAATGTATGCGTGCTTGAGTTATAGCGATTTCACACACACACACACACATAAATATAATATATATATGTATTTGAACTATTGTTAGATGACGTGGATGATGCAGAGTTGTCTCCGTCTAAACTAATGCCAGATCGAAGGCGCCACCGAAAGTAATTGTTTCACTGTCTTAAGTCAGCTGACAAGCTCACTTTAGAAGACCGAGAGAGTTCACCCCGGCCTACAAATACAACTCTTGGCAGAAGGAAGCACAGAAAGTCCCGTCCACCCTGCAACGCCGAGGCTTGGCCGCAGATGCCACCTCCAAACACGGCGGCATCAGAAACGCCATCAACGCCACTCAAAAGGAGTGGGATGAGGAACAAACCCGGTTGGATCGTGAATGGTACGACATGGACGATGGGTTCGACGAGGACCGCGAAAGCGACAAATTCGGCATGTCTGCCGATTATGTCGCATCGAAAGAGTCCAAGGTGAAGACCATGGCAGCCTCCTCGACGAAGATGTCTGCGAGAGCGCGCCAATTTCGCATGGACTATGAGTTGTGGGAGGCGAATCGGATGCTGACCAGTGGGGTGGTTCAACAAGTGAAGTTTTCTGAGGACTACGACGAATCGTCCGAGGCCAAAGTGCACATTCTCGTGAGGAGCATCGTTCCGCCGTTTTTGGACGGACGTACCATCTTCACCAAACAACCTGAACCTGTGATCCCTGTGAAAGTGAGCACTCCGTGTTGGTTACTACAGCTATTGCGACTTAGGACCCCACAAGTGATATCGCTGTGATTAGCAAGAAAGGCAGTAAAACCGTTCGTCACCGACGTTTGCTCAAAGAACAACAAAAGGAGCAGCAAAAAAATGTGAGTTTGGCGGGAACTCGAATGGGCGAATTGATGGGGGTGAAATCCGACAAGGACAACGAAGTGTTGGAGGCCGACTCTGACGACTTCCTCAGAGACCAGAAATTCAGTGACCACCTGAAAAGCAGCAGCAATATGGGCGGTTCCAGTGATTTCGCGCGCAAATTGTCCTTTCTCCAACAGCGCCAATACTTGCCGGTGTTTGCTGTCAAACAGGACGTATGTAGTCGGCGGTTGTCATGGTTGATGTGTATTATTGTGTGTAGTTGTTGCAAGTGGTCGCTGAAAACAACGTGGTGATCGTTGTCGGTGAGACTGGTTCAGGAAAGACCACCCAATTAACCCAAGTACTTTCGCTGACTAGTAGAGTTAATTTGGTGTTTTCTAATGATTGAGAGAAACCTACCAGTTTCTTGTCCCATCAACTGTCGTTAAGTTGGTGTTTTTTAATGATTGAGAGAAACCTACCAGTTTCTTGTCCCATCAACTGTCGTGTAACTGTTGAGTTGTGTAGTACATGAGAGAGGCTGGCTACCACCAACGAGGCCTCATAGGCTGCACACAGCCGAGAAGAGTCGCAGCCATGTCCATCGCCAAGAGAGTGAGCGATGAGATGGGCGTCACACTGGGAGAAGAGGTTGGTTACGCCATCCGTTTCGAAGATTGCACCTCCGACGTATGTCTCCTCCAAGTGGTGTGCATATCACCTAGTGAAACTCTTTCTCTAGAAAACAGTCATCAAGTACATGACCGACGGTATCCTGCTGAGAGAGTCGCTAAACGACTCCGACCTGGACAAGTACAGCGTGATTATAATGGACGAAGCGCACGAACGCTCCCTCAATACCGACGTTCTGTTTGGCATATTGAGAGGCGTGGCTGCTCGTCGCAACGACGTCAAGTTGATTATCACCTCTGCCACTATGGACTCTGAGAAGTTCTCTGACTTTTTCGGCGGAATCCCCGTTTTCCAAATACCCGGAAGAACGTTCCCCGTCGAAGTTGTCTACAGCAAACAAGTTGTCGAGGACTACGCCGAAGCGTGCATCAAGCAAGCTCTGCAAACCCATCTGTTCCCTCACGAAGGAGACATTCTGATATTCTTGCCGGGACAAGAGGACATTGAAGTGTGCTGCGACTTGCTCGCCGAGAAAATGGAGGATCTCGAAACCGCACCACCACTCTCGATTCTGCCCATGTATTCTCAGCTGCCGTCAGACCTGCAAGCTAAGATCTTTGAAAAAGCCCCGCCGGGAGTGAGGAAGTGCATCCTCTCCACCAACATCGCCGAAACCTCCTTGACAGGTAACAACTGCCTTCACTGACCATTTGATTTTGTGTGCTGCGTACTATAGTTGACGGCATCATGTTTGTCGTGGACTCGGGCTTCTGTAAGATGAAGGTGTACAACCCCAAGATCAGTATGGATGCGTTGCAAGTGTTTCCCATCAGTCAAGTACGTTGATTTGCCCAACTTTTATTTGGCTACTTCCTTTACTAATGACGACTGTTCATTGGTTAATCCGTTCTTGCGAATGTCGTTATCACCATTAGGTTTTTAATGCATTTAAGATTATCACATTTCCCCCAATCTAAATATAGACTGACTTTTCGATTCTCAGTTTATGTGTGAACTAGCGCTAAAGGCCAGTGTGGTTTTTGTTAAGTGAAAGTTTCGTTCACGTGTTTATTACATTGGATATATTTTATTCGTAATTGTTAACGCGCTAATTTTAGTGCGCATCTCACCAATTCAATAATGTGTGTCACTTCTTGGCACCCCATTTATCAGCTTGGTTATTGTGAAAGTTGTTTGCACTCAAACTTAATCTAAAGATACTTAAAATAGGCTGAAACAGGGCAGTGACAATTTCATGGATAAAATTAATCTTAAAAGGCATGCGCGCCTGCGCAATTTTTAATCTCGCCAACACCTACTTCTGACTATGTTGTACAGTTTATAATGCAGAATCTATCATGTTAAATTATTGTGGTCCATCGCTAGTGCTTCTAAGAGCCAAACACAATAAGGCAATGCCGTGTGCGCCTGCGCGTGATCTATTTCTTATATGTTATGCAGAATCAATCTTTTTTAATTATTGTGGTATATCGCTAGAAATCTTGAGGACCAGGAATAGTTATTGTGTGTAAAAATGAGGAGTGATCCAACAATATTTAGTTTCTAAGCGCCGTGTACGACGAAAAGTAAGCAGCATGCGGTGATAAATAGATTGACGCGCGAAAGAGTTAGTTATTGAAGTTTCTCGTTCAACTTTTGCATTCTTCTCGTGACTGGGTTGTTTAATAATTCCTTAGGCCAACTCTAATCAACGCTCTGGTAGAGCCGGAAGAACAGGCCCCGGGTATGTGCGTGTTTAGGTTTTGGCACGAGGCCCTGTGTTAACGCTCACTGTAGAAAAGCCTTCAGAATGTACACCGAAAGCCAATACAGAAACGAAATGCTGTCGGCCACTGTCCCGGAAATCCAACGAACCAACCTGGCCAACGTTGTGTTGTTGCTGAAGTCGTTGGGCGTGGAAGATCTGCTCAAGTTCCATTTCATGGACCCGCCGCCTCAAGACAACTTCTTGGCGTCAATGTACCAACTGTGGATTTTGGGCGCGCTGGATAACACCGGCCAACTCACGAAGAATGGCCGTAAAATGGTTGAATTTCCGGTGGACCCCGCGCTATCCAAAATGATCATCACGTCCATTGACATGGAGTGCAGCGAAGAAGTTCTTGTATTTCTAGTTGACCAACTGAGTGCTTGATTGACCATGTTATCTAGACTATTGTGGCCATGTTGAGTGTTCCTACAATTTTCTATCGTCCTAAGGGTCGTGAAGAGTTGAGTGACCAATTGCGTGAAAAGTTCCAGGTTGCCGAGAGTGACCACCTCACCTATCTCAATGTGTACTTGCAGTGGAAGACCAACAAGTATTTTGTGTGTGTGTGTGAAGTTGCACTACTATTTCGGTAGTTACTCGGCTACTTGGTGCAATGAACATTTTATTCATATCAAATCAATGAGAAAGGTTCGCGAGGTGAAAACCCAGCTGCATGAGATTATGGAGCAACATCGGATGCCCGTTGTTTCGTGCGGACTCGAATGGGACATTGTGAGGAAGTGCCTGTGTGCGGCTTATTTCCACCAAGCTGCTCGTATCAAAGGCATTGGCGAGTACATCCACATGCGAAACGGGATTCCGTGTTTTCTGCACCCTTCCAGCGCACTCTACGGCATGGGCTACAGTCCTGACTACGTCGTCTACCATGAGCTTATTATGACCTCCAAGGTATCTGTTGCTTTTGCATTTTTGCACTCGATTGTCCTATAACACATTACTAATTAAGTTGGCGCCATTTTTAATCTGCGTAAGCTTGTAATGTTGTGTCGTCTCATTTTATTATTCTAGTATAACTAGTAGATTACTTTATAAGCAAGCAAGGTACTTTGCTTTGAACTACTCACTGAAACACGTCACTCGGTGAGTATAGATGTTATAAACGGGTGAATGAATGATTCAGTCCTCGTTCAAATATATTTGAATTGATTAAAACCAATTAATTTCTATCTGCCAATCGCTGAAGTTGTGTGGGCGTATCAGTGTGCACTTGGAGCGAAATGGACCAAATAACGCCTATTTAGGAGTACATGATTTGCGTGACAACCGTGGAGGGAGAGTGGCTAGCCGAATTGGGCCCCATGTTCTACTCCATAAAACATTCCGGCGGAACCAGACTTGAAAACAAACTGTTGGACATGAAGTCCCAGCAACTCCTTGAGAAGGAAATGCAAAAGGCCAACGCAGAACTGAAACGACGACGTGAAGCCACAGATAACAAAGTCCAGTCGTCGCAGACCCCTCTCATCGCCACTCCAGGTCACCACGTCTGCATCCGCGGCCAACACTCCTCGCAGAAACAAGTCCTCCTTCGGTCTCTAGTTACTATAAACGTTTGTAAATTGCTAGTTGTACTTTTTAAATGTCTATTTTGTGTTGAACGCCAACTTGCACCACTATTGAAATGTTCTCGGAGTTTAATACACCATTCAACTGGTTAAGTAGCTTAACACTGACATACTGCTCCCCTCAACCATCTGCTACAAACCGATTATATGCGTTTGAAATTTAACCATGACGAAACTATACTACAATAGTAATTTGAGTTCGATTCAATTATGTGTGGGTGGGACTATTGTGTAGACACCAGAATTGCCTATAACGCCCATTCACTGATTCTGTTGGATATAGCTGTGTTGTCGTGTGGAGCTTTTGTTTTGGTTTTCTATGCGTTGTCTTTTGTGTACAAGTATTTAACGTCGATAGCAACCACCAGAGTTTTACGGTCCCGCCATAGGATTGTAAAGTCCGAGCGAAAGTACACCAAGTTCGAGTGGGAAATAGACCCGTGTGAACTGTACATCCAAGACAACAACTCCAATGAAGACGGACTTGAGCAGCGCTACACTCAGACGGCCTACTTCCGCGGAAACATGGTGGCCATAAAGCCTCTTCACGAGAAAATGGAAATCCACCAGAATGACCTCTCCATCATCAAGAAGGTGATATGTTAATATTCTTGCTTTGGTCATTTGTTAACTTTACGCGTTGGGTTTCCAACTAAGTATAATATGAATTATTATGTTTTTCAAAAACCTTAATGTCTTATTATTCGTTACAACTGAAAATGAAAACCACTGTGTTGTTGATTTTGCTATTTCCAATTTTCTGCTTAACGAATATCCCCCAAATGACAGTTACAAGCGAAAGTAGAAATGTTGATGACGAATTTTTACCCATGTTGGGGATTAAAGTTTTATTTCTACTCTCACAGTGTACGACGAGCAACCCCCCTATATATATATATACATATAATTTGTGTTTTGTAACTATTTTTTAACCCCCATTAAGAAGCTCAAATTAAAGTAATTAGTTTAAAAATATTTTATCATGAGTTATTGGTGGTAGACGTTTATATAGACAGTAGGTCATGGCACAGTGCAATTCAATATTTGTTTATAATTTATAATGATTACTGCTTAACTTAGTACACATTTGAATATTGGACTTAACAGTTTATAGTTCAACAAGTTTTGCAAAAATAGATCGACCTCAAACATTTGGAATCGTTATTTTTTGTCAGTAACTAATTGACGTCAATATTTGTAGATTATGTACCTCAACCACCCAAATATAGTGGAGGTTGTGGGGTTTTGCGTCCTTTTCGAGCAAGTCATGATGATTACGCCCTACCACGGTCGTGGGAGTTTGGAAGTAAGCAGTCGTTGGTTGCACTGAATTCGAATTTATAGTGTAGTTGATGTTAAGAACCGATAATATTTTGATAACTTCGAATTTCTATGATTCGAATAAAAACATTTTATGTAAAAGCCATTTTTAGGATATGCTAATGGACGCCGATTTCAACCTCGACAATTTGCTTATTATTTCACTCATGGAAAACCTCCTGCATGTAAACCACTGGCCTGATTCTCTTGCATGAGTCCATCTCTAACTTAGGCCCTCATTTATGTCGCAAATTCAGATTTTGGTTACCACGGAAAACTAAAACCCTCCAACTGTCTCATCGATACCAACTGGGTGTTGCGACTGTCGGGGATCGGGTTGTGTTCATTCGCAGTGCGTCTGCAAGATGAGGACACAAACGAGTTCAGTAATACGAAACATTTGTTTTCTCTTTTTCTATATTGTTAATACTCCTTTGACCGATGTTGAAATTACTATTTTTTAACCAGGGTAGTAATGCGGTTACACAAATAAATTTACGTTTTTGAAAACATGTAAACTAATATAACTTTAAGGAATAAATCACATGTAAATAACTATGACCTAGACGAAAATTTTGTCGCTCCTGAAATCGTAAAATACCGCCCGAAAGAACGGTGCAACCACTACAACTCCTTATCCGACGTGTATAGCTTCGGGAAAATTATGCGACTAGTCTTCCAACTCGATAACTCGATTCCGGTTGTTAGAGACTTGTATAAAGGTAAAATATTACTCTGAATAACTCGCGAAGTGTATAAAACGTCGGTTTTCGTAATAATACGTGTGAGTCGGTAAAATATAAATATTCGCTCCCAACACATCTCTATTAGTTAGAGATGCATTAAACATGCACAAAACATTTTCAAGAATGTCTTGAGATAGTGAACAGTATAATTACAAAAGATTTGGTGAAAAAAGTGACTGCCCATGGGGGGGATCGAACCCCCGACTTCCGCATGCCTTAGTACTGTCATATAAGTACGGCGCTCTAGACCGACTGAGCTACACGGGCATATCACAAGATTGGCTAAAATTACACTATATATACTTAATTAGACACCATAAAGTTTTTTCATGTTATTTACATTAATCAACTTTTGTATGAAAATACATGCAAACTTATTGAAAATATTTCAGTAATTGCTAACGAAATTGTTTTTTTAGGTGACACTTTTTATGTATCCCAAAAAGAAGCCAATAATCACGTCACGTACGACGAGCAAGATTTCATGAAAGACCTTGAGGATATCTCATTCATTTGTCTGCGAAACGAACCAACAGAACGGTTGTACTTTAGCGAGATTGAACTGCTATACAAGAATATTGTCAAAAAGGTCGGCTGTCAAAGGTAACAACTTGCTGCTTCCACCTACCCCCTACGAACTTAAATTAGCGGGGAAAGTATATTGGACCGAGCGCTCAGTAGAATGATGTACACTGCGGAAAACACTCAGCCAATTCTGAGACATTCGGTCGACCAACTCAAAAATTACGTGGAAAAGTACAATATTTTGCTGGACGAGACCTTTCCAAAGTCAGTGTCGAAAATCATACGTTCAGGTCAGAAATACGAAACCAAATATGTCGAAATGGTCACTCTGATGTTTCTGGACATTCCCGACTTCAATTCCACCTGCAACACAAAAACGCCATTTGAGGTGAGAGATTATTAATAATAACTGGGTGGGGATGCCCCGCGAATTCGTACACTAACTCACACACACACACGTACATAGATTGTCTCCTATCTCAATGATATGCACAAAAAAATCGACAGAATTATCGAAAATCACCAAGTGTACAAAGTACCATTAAAAATTGTGACTCTATGGGTAACTGTCTTTTTCCAGTTGGAAACTATTGGGAGTGCGTACGTGGTTATCTCAGGCCTCATTGAGGCCATTGATGATTCGGACCCGCTTTTTGTCGATATCACCACTCAAGTGGATCGTATCCTCAGATTGGCAATGGAAATTAATGGACAATTCTTGACTGAAAATCTCAAAGGAAAAGTTCGAATTGGCATTCATTCTGGTATTTTTCGTTATCTCTCTTGGTCTACACTGCATCAAATTATTGGAGCAATAGTCTTAAACAAACTGGTTGTGTACTTATGAAAGTCAATGCAACTTTAAAATTCCATATAACCATGATTATACAATCCAATCGTAGTGTTTCAACATTTGTAGTATTCGATAAACCGCTCAATTTTGAGTGATCAAAATTTAAATGTTTTCCAACTTATAAAGTTACTTACCATTAAATGGGTCACTCTTATAGACTTTAATGTGACAATTACTCGTTTTAAATAGACTGACTTGCGAATGTTTTGTTTGTTGTTGAATCTTTCGCGTCCTAATAATGCCATACGGCAATATTTGTTACTTCGTATATTCTAAAATAATATTTTTTAAATTATTTAATTCCACAATAATGTCGTGATACATTTCAATCAATTAAAAAACAATTTTTCATTCGTATGTTAATTTTCTGTAATATCAAATTTATTCAACAATCAATTATCAAACTGGTACCAAAAATTTAAATTTTTTCTATTTAGAAAAATTGTTTATTCTTGATTCTAGACTGATAATATTTAAAAGTAAATAATGTGAATAATTATAAATTATTCAATTCCTATAGGAAATATTAATATCATCCCCCTTCTTTCATTTTTTTAATAGCTTCGATTTGCATTAAATCTACTAATAAATATAAAGACTTACAAAAATAAGAATTGGCTCATTAAGTATTGTTATGTGTTGAGAAATCAAATTTGAAGCGAATAACAAGATCTCACATGATTATTATTCTTAGGTGAAATTTTATCATCTATGTTTTTCTACTAATTGTTTTACATAAATCGATAACTAAATATTTATTTATGTTTCATAATTTTAATCCCGGAACCAAATGGTTTAACTGCCATTATAAACGCTCCACAATTACACCAAATACAGTATTAACACATCTTTCGTTAAATGTAGGCCCTGTTACAGCCGGCATTATCGGCCGACTGTCTCCAAGGTTTTGCCTGTTTGGTGACTCCATGAATACTGCATCAAGAATGAAATCGTGCGCTAATGGTAACGCTGTTCATATACCGAAAATGAGCTACGTTTATTTGCAATCGTTTAGCCTTTGAAATAATACTCAGTGAAACGTCCAGAAGCGCCTTACCAAAAAGCCAACTGTGCAACTACGAATTCGAGGAAAGATCCACAAACATTAAGGTACACACACATATACTCTTTTCACTTTAAACTGAAGCATAGGGGAAAGGAATGATGAAATTGTATCGTGTGGTCATTTGACTCGTTATACTGCATCAACTTGTTCTCGTATAAAACTAATTGGACGTTTTTTGCCATTCGCAAGTGTTAATAGTTTATTTTCCGCAAGTTATCACTTTTAATAATAGAGGCTATGAGTTGTTCCATTAATCGTTGTTAATTACTTCACAACGATTCCATACTACAGCTTTCAATAGTGATGTTATATTAAAAGGTCTACGAACACACTATTGTATCCGATCAACAAAGCATATGATAATACGAATTTTTAATTTTGTGCCTCGAATATATCACAGTTACCAGAGTATTTCTGCAAAAATATCTGATTGTGCGTATTTCTCCAAACTAGAAAAACTATTTAAGAGACTTGGTTGCTTCAGCACATTAAAGAGAAGAGTTTAATATTAGAAATTACGTTTACAGCAGAAAGCATTCGTTCAACAGTTAAACACCTATAGTAATGCGACGCAAAACTGTTGATGCACCAAGTATGATGACGAATTAAAGTGATGTATTTAAGCGTTATTTGTTTTTAATGGGGACAAAAAGTTGAGATGTGTAATTGGGCTCTTCTAACATACGCCCCATTTACTGCAGTAACTCTTAGGGGAAATGCGCGCAAGAAACGTTCATAAATGAATTCGACAATGAAAGTTTGATAAAATGGGTTTATGGCGAGGCAACTACTGTCTTTGGGCGTCGCACCGTCAACTGTTTGTAGTAGCGATCTGCTATTATCGACAAATAGTAGCAAAGGTTGAAAGAGGCGTACAGAATAACGCAAAAGATGACCAAATTGTAATAGTGATATTTCCCGACACCGCGATACAGAATGTTGTTGGCGCCGATGTACTCCATGACCTGGTCGTCAGTCATGTTCTTGGGTGGGTAGAATTCAGTGGAGCCGCACGTCAGGGTGGCCATAGTTCGATTGTACGATGCTTTCAAACTTTCCAGTTGGTCGCACTTTTCTTTGTTCATTATTTTTTCGTCTTTGAACCGCATAGAGTAGACCTTGCTGAATTTTTCAAACAGCATCTCCTTGGAGCAATTCGACGGCGACAGGGCTAAATCACTGAATTCTTTCAGATGGGCCGCCTCATCCGTTTTTCTAATGCCTCCCGTTGACAATTTACTCGTCGCGGGACGATAAGATGTGGGTATTTTGGGAGAAATGCGTAGTGCTGTTCGACACATAAACATCTCCAAGTGTACAAAATACAACGTCGTGCGGTGTCGTTGGTGCTCGTCGATTTGAATTTAAAAATTTAGTAGTTTATTTTTGATGCTCATTTTGAAAGTTCGACGCACACCTTTAATTATGTTGAAACACACTTGTTTAGTTGTGCACTTCCAATTCGAGGTTTTACACGTCAATGATCATTTTCAACGACTAAATTACTATTGTAGTTTGAAAATATTAGGAACAAAAAGTGTAAGAACATTTAAAATGTTCGATTATTGAAAAAACGCCTAACTACTTTTCAACTTGAATATCATTGTCAATGAATTTATATCGATAACCCCATTGAGACGCTGCTAAGCAACAACTATAGAGCAATATCGCGAAAATCAATTGAATTATACACGGAGACATAACACTATTTGTTTGGATAGTTTGGGACAGCCCTTCTATACTATCGACGAATGATAACCGTTTTTCGATAAACATGACAAGAGTACATCTTTTTGTGATTTGGTTAGGCATGGTTATTATATGGAGCATATCAACGGAAGAAAAGATGTACTCATACGTTGTTAAAATCAGGCCTCACAATTCAACCCAAAGTCTCAACAGCGCTTTGAATAATCTCTGTGAAAAGTACCATTTCACAAATTATAGAAAGGTACCTCTATGAGTCTGTGGAAGTTGTTAAGTTTGGCCGTTAGATGGAAAATCTCGGCGACAATCTCTACCATTTTGAAGCCAACTCTACCAATACAACTAGAATCAAACGTGAACTACTGCTAGTGGAAGATATCCAACAGGAATCGGATGTAACCACCATTTATAAAAACAGATTCTAGCTGTTTATTCAATGCTTCGTAGGTCGTTTGGATTCAAGAAGATATAGAACTTAAGAGATTCAAAAGATATCCCGTCGAAAAGCAGCCCGCATCCAAAACACACAAATTCAACGACCCCTTTTATCCAAATATGTGGTATATTGTAAGTTTACTTGGCCAATTAGCATTGTTATTTGTCATACTTTGCTGACAGAAAAACAACAATACCGCTCTGAACATCCATATGAATATAACAGACGTCTGGGAGTTGGGGTTCACAGGAAAAGGGGTAGTGGTCACTATTCTAGATGATGGCGTTGAACACAACCACACCGACCTTGCAAACAACTACGTTATTGATTGGTGTTAGTTGATGTCTTAACAAAGTTAGGACGCTTTGGCTAGTTGGGACATTAATAGCGCCGACCCTGACCCTTTCCCCAGATACAATCTCTTCAACGACAACAGGTGATTTTCGTGTTCTAGTTCATACGCGAATATTCTCATTCCAAGACATGGTACTCGATGTGCTGGGGAAGTCGCTGCTGTTGCCAACAACAACTTTTGTGGTGTTGGGGTTGCATACGACGCCAAAATTGGAGGAATTCGAATGCTGGACGGAAAGGTTACCGACCGTGTTGAAGCCGAGGCTCTCAGCTTGAACCCTCAACACATTGGTGAGTTGACGTCCGCCTCTACACAACTTTATCTATTTCAGATATCTACAGTTCGTCGTGGGGCCCTAATGACGATGGGAAATCCATCGAAAAACCCGGGTTTCTCGCCGACTTGGCGTTCCAAAATGGCATTTCAAAAGTAACGCTGTGTTTTGCGCTCTCGTCTTTTTAATGGCGCCTGCAGGGACGAAACGGCCTCGGAAACATCTACATTTGGGCCAGTGGAAACGGCGGGCACCATAGTGATGACTGCAACTGCGACGGCTACGCCAACAGCGTGTACACCTTGAGTGTAAGTTCGACCACAGAGAGCGGCGGCATTCCTTGGTATAGCGAATCGTGTGCAGTCACGATTGTGTCAACGCCCAGCAGTGGGTCCTATGGTCAGCAGAAAATAGTACGTTTGAGCGACACTTTGTTGTGTAATTCCGACTTTAGGTGACCACGGATCTGCACAACAGTTGCACAGACAAGCACACAGGAACTTCTGCTTCAGCTCCGCTCTTGGCTGGAGTGATTGCACTGGCCATGGAAGCCAAGTGATTTCTTTTACTGTCGTCATTAGTGATTAATGACGGTGTGCTTTAGTTGCTTAAATTAAAGAGTTATTAAATTTTTTTCGTTTATTTGTTTACTGGATAAGAAAGGGTGTAATTTAAAAATGATTGTGTTATGTAATGCTGCAATATACAACAATTTAATGAAAGTATTCTTTTGGCCCAGAAAATGCATTACTACAGATGTATGAACCATTCAATTTTTACTCAATTTATTGCTCTACATTTTAAATGGACACTTCATTGTGGGTGTATTTTATTATTTTTAGCTATATTTTTCTGCCAATTAGATTTATCGTTAATCAAATTCATCATTAACATTGGTGACATAATCGCTAATAAATCTTTGTTGCAGTTCAATATGTTTGATTTTATTAAAGTTGAATAATTAGGGTTTGTTTCATTTTTTATAATTCTAGAACTCACTTTATTCATTTGCAAACTTTATCAAGCACCCCAAATTCCCCCGCACCACTTAAAATTGTATACACAAAAAGAATTTAACTTATTCATTTGATTTTCAACGACATAAATATACATTGGAACAAAAATAATATCTACACTATATAAATTTCAAGGCCCGTTTGGTGTAACTCGTCGGTATCATTTTTGATAACTTAGTCTCACTTAAAACTTCCATCAAATTATTATTCGTAGAAATGGACGTTCCATTTCCTACATCACCCTTATCATAGTAGAGCACTACTGCTGAACATCGATTGACTTTTGTTATTTTTTTTCCGATGAGATTTTTATTGAGACAACTTTAGTCGTCAACTGTCCTGGAAAGACGTTCAGCACATGCTTGTGTGGAGTGCAAACCCTTACCCACTTCTTAAAAACGACGGTTGGAGAGCGAACGCCGTCGGCTTGAAGTTCCACACCAAGTTTGGCTTTGGATTGGTGGACGCATACAATGCTGTCGTTATGGTGAGTCATCCCCAGTGGCAGACCGTCGGCACAATAAGTAACACATGCGAAAGTCCGATGCACGCCAAAATGGTGTAACGAAACTGCACTAGAAGAATTTAATTGATAATCGATTAATAGAGATCTGTTGGCACAACAACGAACAACCATCCCCATCCAAGTGGTGTCGTGCAGCAGTAGCGTCAATTTTCTAGACTACGTTCAACTTGAAGTGGTTGTTGAGCACGAATATCGAGGACGTTTGTCGATCGAGCTGGTGTCTCCAAGAGGGACAATATCCAACCTACTTTCCTATAGACCGGAAGATGTGTCGGATGAAGGATTCAAAAACTGGAAGTTCAACACTGTTCACATGTGGGGCGAACCCCCGGATGGCGACTGGAAAGTGGTTTTCATCGATAGAACCATGTATTTTTTTAAAAATTGTCTAATCTTCTCATTGTGCAATTTAGACAGTCAAAGGAGAGAAAAAATCCTAACAAGCCCGTGGGTCGGGTGATCAGCTGCCAACTGACTTTCTTTGGAACATTGGACGAGCCGTTCTACATGCGTTATCACCGTCAAAAGATCTACTACGGACATGTTGGAAACGTCCCCATGCAACGGCGTCAAACGTGGCCCACTCCCTCCAACTTCAATGAAATTAGCAATTCCGACAATCAGCTGGAAATTAAACTTTTGTCCAGCTTCCCTCAACATCGTAGTCCTTACGGCGCGGTTGTCCGTCGCAGTCCAAATAACTCGCTTTTAGAAATGTTGCTCCGTTACATAACGCGGTAAAACACGAATACGTCATCAACCACGCTCTACCAGGCTGTATATAAACTACCATACAATTTTACGCTCTATATATGATAAAAAAGTAAAAATTGTGTTATTTTTCGACGCAGCGTGCTTTTACAAATCGACGAATCCGCTAATGTTATTCTCTTGCAAGTAATTTTGGATGAGACGGAAAAATTCGTGTTGTTGAGAAGACCTAAGTTGGATGAATTGGCGGAGGAGATGACTGGGCGTGGGATTTCTTTCAAAATTCAACATTAAAATGCCGTTTTGTCAAGTAGGTGTCAGCAGCAGTACCTGATGAAGGTCTTGATGTAGATGTTGACAAAGACACTCATAAGAATTTGGCAGTCCATTCTGTCCATCATGCCTCCATGTCCAGGGATGGAGTCACCAAAGTCCTACCAATTAGTTACATTAAATACCACACTATTTGGTGGGTCACTTTAAAAAAGCAGTGACCAAATACACATTAAGAGAGGCATACTTTGACATTGAAGGCGCGTTTAAACCCACTAGCGAAAAACCCGCCAAACGGAGATATGAGGGAGGCGAACAGGCCCATGATGATCGCATGGAAGTACACGGGGTAGTAGCTCACCGAAGTGACGCTGTAGCCGACCTACATGAACGCATCGACATAATTTAAACGCTGTGAAGCGTACCGATGATAGTAGGTTGACAACCGTCTGAGGTAAGGGGTAATTCGCGCTTTTGAAGATGGGGGCTCTTTCGCACTCCATCGCGAAATCATACACAGAGGTGTCGAACTATGACACCTATAACAATAGTGAGACCGGGCAGTTACCTTGACGGGGCAGTAAAAGCTAGGGTATTGCATCATCACATTCGATACCTAAATCATCAATAGTAATAAATGAACGTCCTTTTTAAATAACAAAAAATTGTACTTCAAAATACACTAAACTTTAACGAGGTTTCGTGGAAAACTTAGATATTAGTTCATTAAATGTTAATTTTTACAACTATTCTTTTCTTAGCGTTTCGTTTACACCAAAGTAAGGTAGTTTAAAATGCAAACTAAAGCCATTCGGCGCTCTTAATCCTAATAATTCAGCTAATGGTCCTGATGTGGATAAAAAAGAATTGGCTAATATGTTCCACATGTACATTGGGCAAGGATATAGCCAATTTAGAGTTTGAATTATAGACTGCGTCACATGAAAATGACATAATAAAGTATCTTTGTTATTTATGATATATAAAATAACAGCAAGAGAGCATAGTAAAACTATTTAATTACCCACGATGACCAATAGACAATTGGGTTAGCATAAATGATGAAAACTTGAATGTACATAGCATATTAACATTAAATTTTACACATACCAATCACTAACTTGCAATGAAATTGTGAACCTCTCAATAATTTAAACTGGTATCACAAAACTATTAAAAAATGACCAACATAAAACGTCAGATAATCAAAAAGGGAAATAATCACCAAAATAGCAGCAACCATAGTAGTGAGTGCACCGCCGATGAATCCTTCCCATGTTTTCTTGGGCGAAAGCTAGACAAAATTTCCCCTGCAAAAAAAACACAACGCATTACTTTGATGAGTGGAGTTTTGCCAAAAGCAATACCTTCAAAAACAAATATGCGTGAATACTCATTTCGTGAGTCGACGTCAAATTAAATACCGAAAAAGTAGGCAAACACATCATTGGTGATAATGAGAATCATCGGCAAGTAAACCCTACGAAGAAATAACCCTCACCCAACTAGCAACCGTGTACCATATGAGACCGTAGAAGATGGTTCTCAACTGAAGTTGCAATGGCACCATGAGGATCATTAGAGTCAATTGACACCAAGCAAACTTAACAACAATCACCCTTGTCAAACAATCGCACGTACAATAGAGAATTGAACACGGTATTTCTTCTTCTTCAGGTTCAGTACAAATATAATGATGCCTATATACATATAGGTTGAGTATAGGTGCATTAGTGAAAACAACACACCAGTCATGTATAAGCTGAAGGCGATGATTTTTTGGTACTTTGAGAACGGTTCAGAGAGGTCCTACAACAACAGCCTTAAAATTTCACCGCAACCGCTGGTATTTAATGATGGCAGTTAAGCACTACTCAACAATAATACTTAAACAACATCGCTTAATACAAACAAGGTTGTCGATTGATTACTCGTTTTTTGATTATACTATTGATCACCAATATGAATATATCGCCACTGACATAGAAAGTAGCTGCCAGCAAGAAAAACCTACAAGCTACGTTAGTGGTGCATTCAACGTGACAAAAACCATTGGAGGAAACGGAACAAAGGGAGCGACAGTTCTTTATACTGTCTGTAACCAATAGAAATGACCTCCGAATAGCACTGCACCACAACATAGGTGAACTAAATGAATATTTCGTCAAGTTGGGGGAATAACTAGTGCCACTTGATTTGTAGCAATAATCAACTTAGTAAGGAATTGATTAATTATGCAGTTTATATTAAAATAATTAAAGGATTAAAACCAATAAAGCACATACGAAGATAACCATAGCACTTATGCCAACTCGGAATATCACATAGAACACAAACATCAGCAGCACACCAAACAACGATCTCGTGAATATCTTTTCTAGCCTAACATCAAAATATCAATTTAGCGGTTTAATAACTTAATTATGTTTTAACGATCGAATCCCGATTCAGTAATTGTCTAAGCAAATCTTGCTAACTAAATACCGCGGTGGCAGCCATCCGAACAGCTTATGACTTAAAGAGTTGGCCAAATGGGGGTTAACTGGCTCTTTTTCCATAGAGTGTGACCTTCTCAATTTGGATTTCGACGCATTTTTCACGTTGACCCCCTAAAACACCCGTCACACAATAACATTAAGTTGGTGTATTGGTAGTGGAAGAAAGTGTTGACTTTCTCTGCATACAGCTTTAGTGTTTTCTCCTTTGGATGTTGCTCTTTTCTTGGCCATGAAATTAATCGTTTTGTTGATGCGCAACCGAATAGTTAATCCTTATTTCGGACCCATTTAGGTGCACAATATGTGGAGTGGCGAGGTTTCTGACTAACTGCTTTTGGCGTGATTTGCCTAATTGGCTCGTTTTCTTTTTAATTTGTTTGCCAGTTTAGTTCTTAGTGAGCAGAAAGGTGTGCTAATTATAGAAAGTGGGCAATGCAGTTGGCGCATCTACGTTGATTGAAGCAACCGTTGCACATTTTAACTTTTACACGACCAGCATGTCTACAAACGCTCTACTATAATATTGGAAGACAACTCTTTGTCTCATTAACCTAATTCCCAAACCAGGCACGTTTACCGTCGAGGATAGAGTGCGACTAATTACACTTTCTAAATCCATACAAATTTTTATTATTCGACCAGTTGTATCGTCGATTGTTACATATTCAACTAAAACGTCGTTATTATACACGACCCTTCTTTCTCTAGATTAATCCGATGAGACAGCTTAAGTTTGTTTTCTAGCCATATAATCAGATTATAACTCGTGTGAGGTCGAATTCTGGGCATTAATTTGTCTAAGATCTGTGCAGTTTGACGCCGCCAGATTTTGAATGTGATAACTTGCGCATTTGACACTTAAATTCTACTTAAGTCGATAGTGACTCGCATGCATAGCCCTTAAACTCGAATAGTGACATGTGACATCATTTGATTATTTTGTAGGTTTCGTATCTTGCATTCCATTTGCCTTTTTGATTTTATAATAAAGTTTTTGCAAATTTAGAGACGAGGTATATCTAATATTCCAACTAAATTAGCCAAAAAAGATAGCAATAGTGTGTGTGCGTGCGCCCACTGTGCATTAATTTCCTCTAGCATCTAAATTCATTGAAACTATAGTAATTTAAACCGTAGAGTAAGTACACCAAATGGTTAAATGGGTTATGTTTTAGTTGTACAATTTTTTATAATCACTGTGCTGCTAAATTTGATTAGGAAAATCTACTTAGGCGCGAGATAAATGGACCCAAAACAAATTTTTATCTCAATCTTAACAGGAATCAACAATCTGTTTGGTGAAAACCATCTTTTAAATTTAATTCAATACAAGCACGTTATTTTATTCAAAATATTTTAAAAAATTACTAAATTGTCGAAATTACGTGAGCAATAAATCACTCACTAATTGTTAACAGGCTCGAATAATTATAATCGTAATTTCAATAGAAACCACATCACTAAAGTTGTTAACTTAGTGATGACCTAAAAACTAATTGGACACAAAAACTCAATAAATGGCGAGAGAAACTAAAACCTAACCAAGTCTAAAAATAATAACTAGCGTAAAAACTAAGTTTCACATGGTACATAAAAATGGACCCTGCGTGTCAGGAAGATTCGTGAACGCCACTTTTTTTCATTTTAACCGCGTGTAAGTAGGGTGGATTTGTTGGTGGTTGAACAGGGTTGCGCGAAGTGTATTTAATCCCAGTAAAGTGCTCGATATCGAAAGGGTAGGAAGTGTCGCCGTCAAATTTGAGCAACGAACGACACATCACGTACTTGACCTTTGTGTTTTTGTTACGACCCGCATTCCTACAACACACGACAACATACATAGTACGGCTATTCACGCAACAATTAGTAGTAATAGTAGTAGTACAATGGGAAGTTATTCTTGGGAAATGACACTTCGAAGCAACTGGCGTGTTTTAATTCGACTCTAAAATTCTCAGGAGGTTTGTAGTTCTTACAAACGAGAAAGGACTCATTGCTTGATTGTCGGCTGGCGCTTGGTTTGGCTATGTACACTTCCTCGAACAACGACAACATTCTGTTGGCCCAATAGGTGGAATTCCTGTTGTGGAATATTTTGCACATGAAATTGCCGCCTCTCTTGAGGATGTGCGTTGTTATGGCGAACGAAGCTTGGAGCAGAGTGTAGTTGGCAATCTCGTCCAGGTGGTGCAGTCCAGTGGTGTCGGCCGCTCCATCGCAGACCACCACGTCAGCCAACTCCTCGGAAAGCAGTTCGATAATTTTGTTGGCGGTACTCTCCTAAACGTTCAAAGCAAGAGTGTTACCATGTCAAAGTGGAATTTTTATTACCAGCGTGATGTCGCCCACAATGCTGGTGACTCCGCTAATAGCTTCCATTGGTTGAAGGTCGACGGCGATTATTTTGGGGGTTCTATCCGGCGTGTCCAAAATTTTGACCAGGCCTTGACTCCAACTTCCCGGTGCAGCGCACAGGTCCACAATGCGGGTGGCGCTGTTCAGAAAGTCAACCTCATCGTCCACTTGGATCAGTTTGTACACACTTCTGGCTCTGTAGCTGTCATCTTTGGCCAAGCGATAGTAAATGTCTCTTTTGTCCTTTGACCGTTTTCCCATTGTCGTTCGAATGCAGAGCAGGGTGGTCTTTCGTTAAAACTGCGATTTGGTGTTGGTATAAAAATGTGGTGGTGTACTTGGTAAAACAGAAAACGGCGAATCGCCTTTATTATTACACATGCGCGCGACAACCACATCGTTACATCGTTATGGTTGGTAATCGCTGCTGTTAGTCGCTGGAATTCCTTTTTTGGTTAAGCACAATAGCCTCATTGAAGTTATGAACCAGTGGCATTTGCTGTGCCAAATAACTACATCCTACAACAATTTATCAATTGAATAATTGTATTATATCTTCAATTTAATAAATGATGTATATCTTCAATTTAATAAATACGAATAATGAGTGCTCAAAGTAGGTAGATGTTACTTTAGCGCTTTAATTTAAACTAGCGCGAAATCACCGGCGTTGCCCAGTTACAATTAAATGAATTTTTCAATTAGTCGGTTGATTTTAAAAATGAAAGCAGAAACCTATTCAATAGCGCCTAAATGTATTCAAAACGTTTCATAACTTCAGCTATTAAAACCTGAAAACCATATAATACACAACGAACAATTTATTAAAAACAGTTTAAATATAGAAATTAAGTTAAAACACACAATTCAATTGGAAAATAATGGAATTTTGGGGAAGGAATCATATGAAAAATAAGATTAATCTCCATTTTAATCCAAATGTTGATTTTAAATGTTTCATATCTCTAAAACTATAAGTGATGTAAAATTACTAAGTAGTTCATTAAGTATGTGGTTAAGAGTTCTTTTTACGCATATAATGTACACGCACTAAAAACGCTTAAATAATGATAACAGAGTTTGCACATGCGTACTGGTGTGTACAGACAGACACACGGACACTCCTCTTTTATATATATAGTAGATTGCTGGTCATCCAATTAGACCAAGTTGTCCACAGTAAAATTTCAAGCGTTTGATTGCGCAAAATAACACATTTACATGAACATGGCGAAAAAAGCTACACACTCTTGTTGAGAGTCGCAAAGAAATCAGCGAACTCGTCAACATCGCCGTGACAGTCCTCTTTACGCTGAGCCATTTCAACGGACACTTTACGTATGTCCGCAATGCAAGAATCGAGACTCATACTGACCGAGCCGTCTGCGTGTTTCACGTCCAAATTGCTAAGTGTGTACGACACACCTGCTACATCAACGCCCAAATCAATGGCAGGATTATTTGGCTTTTCTTGTCTAACGTTAAACCCGCCGTACATGACGTATTTTAGCAGATCTGCGGCTTCTTTAACTTTCTCCCTATAACCAAAAACATCAAAACAAATGTGTTGCCCGGGAAGTACTTTTGGCTCGCTGACAACTCACACGACGGCATCAAAAGTCTATCAGGCTGGGACAGCTCAGCCTTGAAGAATGGCGGTGGTCTGTAATTTTTAGCCACCAGAAAAGCTTCGGCGCTGGCTTGTCTGCTGGCCAACGGTTTAATAATTCTAACCTCCTCAAATATGCTACTCAGTTGGTGCGTAATACTGTTCGAGTGTATCCCTTGGAAAATCTTGATCACGAAATTGCCTCCTTCCACCAACAGATGAGTTGTGATTGCGACAGCGGCGGTGAAAATGAAATAATGAAATGACTCGTCGAGCGAATGAATCCCAGTTATATCTGCAGCCCCGTCGCACACAACGACATCCGCCAACTTTCCTTCGAAATTTTCGATTATCGACCTGGCTGTGGACTCCTAAGGGCAAAAGGTCTCATAATCAATTCATATAATTATTTAAAAATTCATATAATTAACTATATAAATAATCACCTTGGTGATATCTCCGATCAACGTGACAACCCCCTCGATCGGCTCGATCTTCTGCAGATCGACAGAGACGATTTTGTAGTGGTCGCTGTTTGAGGAGAGTATCTGCTGCAGGGCTTGACTCCAACTGCCGGGGGCAGCGCAGAGATCGACCACATTAACGGCGCCGTCCAAAATATGCATCTCTTCGTTCACTTGCAGCAGTTTGAACACGCTACGCGCTCGCCAATTGGATTCTTTTGCCAGTCTGTTGTACACATCCCGTTTATCTTTAGAATTCTTCCCCATTAACCTGTGGAGGTTTCTATCGAGAAGTTACTGAGCACTAACCTCTTGTGATTTGAGCGCGCATGCGTCATATCGTGAGTCTGAAAGTTGACGTGACGCAAAATACACAACCTATATGTTGAAAGTTAATTCACACGAGACACGTTAACTCCAATTTAAGTTGCATTTTCAGCGCAATATAGCGCAACAGAATTTTAAACCAGAGTGGTTGAATTATTCGAACTTAAGATACGATGTGCACATTAAAATGTAGTAAGAAGAATTTAGCGCCTTGAGCTTTTGTGAATTACTTCTATTTACACGAAATAAACATTTATACAAATTTGATAATGAAACAAGCGCACTGCATCTTTTTAGAATGACACATAAAAACACGATAGAGTAACAAGTTTTGATATATGACCAAATCTAAGAGTCCGATTTTACATTTAAATCCATGAATAACATAAAATTGCTTTATAATATACAATCAATCAGAAAGTCACATAACTACCAAAACAAGCATATACTAATACTAATTAACGCCAGCAACAAGTTGTTGAACCACGCAACAGATAGTCGAGCTTTTTTCGAAAAAACGACTTAATGGCAAAATTAAAAAAATTGACACCAAACAAACAACTTTAACCCCTCATAGCTTTGACTTAATCTCTAACTTTTTCTACTGCTTCAATAGTAGCATTATCGCAGATTTTTATTCATCATGTGAACACACACATATTGGTTCTTTTGCCTAATTGAGACCACTAACAATACTCTCTACGTGGGAATTATTGCACTCTGAAATTGCATAAGCGGGTTACGACACATAATGCCAAATTTTACATTGAACGTCAAATCAAATTTTACAGCCACGTGAGTCGAATTGACGTTCTGAAAACGCGTCACAGTCACCAACTAACACAATGCGAAATTTGTGGTAATAGAGCAACGAGAGTTTGGTGTGAATTGGAGCAACAAAACGCTGGACGCTAGCGAAACCGTCGCCCAGGCTCGACAACTTCAATAAGTCGAAGTCACTCGAGGATTAGCACTGCGCATGATTTAAAAATGCACGTTATCCGCAATAGGTTCGTAAGATAGTCGTGCACAAATCGTAGTTGTTTGTCGTTGAGTCGATTTGTTGTGGGCTAGCTTATTGTGCATCGCTCAATTTGTGTCAACTGGTACAGTTTTGTTAACGTGAAAGAACAACCCACCGGAATTTATCGTGACCGTCTCTAATCTCCTACAAACTCATGATGACTGTTGAACCAAACAACAACAATAATATCAATAATATGGGCGATGAATTGGGTACCTATTTTTACTCATTGTCTATTACAATAGTTATTGCTCCCCTCCCATACTGAGTTAGTATATCCATTATAATGACGTTGTATAGAATTTGATTCAAAAAAGCTGCAAGTTGGGGAACGAATTTATTATGTCGACATGAAAGAAAATAAAAACGGAAGATTTATTAAACTCGTTGAAGTCATTCACGCATTGTTAGTGCATGAGGTGATATTTGTTGTAGGGTCTGGGATATGGAAGAATGAGTCGTATAGTTGTGCCATTATCAATTGCCCCCAATTTCGTTGCCAAACTCAAAGAAAGCAATGAGTACGACATGGCTCACCCGAAAAGTGAAGGCAAACCACAACAACCCCCTGCTGCTGAAAAAGCGCCCGTAGAGAATGGCGATAAGACTGAGGACTTCCCAACAATCATCCATAGTTCCAACCTATTTATACAGAACAGACGATTCTATTTTGACTTGCGCGAACACAAAGATGGATATAGGCGTCTGAGGGTATTTTTCGGTCAGGCTAACTGTGTGTGCATATACTGGATGTAGATTAGTTATGTGATGAAAACCAAACGAATCAACTTGAGCATGGTTACCGACGCATTGCCAAACCTCATTGAAATAATGGAAGAATACTCCAAACGATTTTCCACCGGATCCACTGCCCCACAAAGTACTTCCATGGCGTCTACATTGAAGGTGGAAACCAACGTCAACCATGCAGCTTCGCCTAGAATTAGAAGCAAACGCTCGTCGGTGAAAGAGGAAAATATAGCCAAACCGGCGCTTATTAAAAAGTCCTCTTTGGTTGTCTCAGAAAAACCTGCACCTATCAAACAATCTGTGGCCAACAAAGTGTACTCACTCGAGGTGGTTACTGGTGAGCAAAATGCATTCATTAGAATGACTGAGCTCATCGGTAATTCAAAAAAGTCCACCTTCCATGTCCCTCTTGAGGCGTGCGCTGCGTGGAAAGATGCAATTGGTAAATCGCGTCAATTTTACCGTTTAGCAAATACTTATTTGTAGTCAAATTTGTCAATGACATCTCCCCTGAGGATATCTCGAAGGCCAGTGTGCTCCGCATGGCCAGTGAAACTGCAAACCTTGGTATTCAAAGTGAAAAGGGCATCTAGTTTTATCTACCCGTTTACATTGCTACACTGATCATTTCCTAATGTTATTCCTTTCAAAGGGTTTGAATTAGTGATTAATTTCCCGCTGTTGTGCGTCAACTATGAATATGTTGATATCGCCACTCATGTCTATGTTGCATGTTAGTAGATGGGTTTTGTTGGCGTTTTTGTTAAAGTGGCTGCTCACTTTGGTATTTGATTATATCACGCGTAGTTTTTCTCAAAACTAAAATTTCAAGTTGGTTTCATGAGCTCTAAATAAAACTATGCACACTGGTTTAGTGCTACCTTAGCAACCTCTTTAATCCCCCACCTTAATAATGGTTGAAATGCGCGTTGCCATGGCAATACAGTAAATCAATTAAATAGTTAACTACTTGCAGTCAAGCGTATTAATCTTTTAATTAAATTATTTCTGAATGTGTTGAACTGTTGGAAACATGTTTTTGCCGAATCAAGAAATGTCGTTCAAGGAAATATTTAGTTGATCAAAGTTGCAATTGAACACTTTGGCTAAAACCTAAAGAGTATATTACCATAGCAACCTCTTTAATCCCCCACCTTAATAATGGTTGAAACGCGCGTTGCCATGGCAATACAGTAAATCAATTAAATAGTTAACTACTTGCAGTCAGGCGTATTAATCTTTTAATTAAATTATTTCTGAATGTGTTGAACTGTTGGAAACATGTTTATGCCGAATCAATAAATGTGGTTCAAGGAAATAGATATTTAATCTGCTTTGTTGTTACTTTAGAGTTCGAAAATAAAAATGAAACACGCGTAGCACCAAGAAACCCCCCAAAATAAATTAACACATTATATAAGAATCAGTAAAAATAGGAAGAAACAATCAATCTAAAAGATATCAGTCAATGTGAGTGTATAGGGGAAAACCTTCGGAAACAAAATCAATGGAGTTATTAATTTGGTACAGAGCATTGTTGAGTGCCTGAGTCCATTGCTCAAAATTTCGCACCGGTTTCCACGCATTTTCATATTTTCCAGCACTCTCCATGAGTTTTTTGAAGTGCGCATCGGCATTGGCGATTTTTCGTTCGAGTTTTGTGCACAACTCGCCTAACAACTTTTGATTGGTGTAAATTTGTTTGACCCTGCCATCACAAATTACCGCTACCAACAATTAATATCCAGTTACAAATCGTTATTTTTTTCGCACAATGCAATTCCGAAGTCTCTTGCGTCCTTATACAATTCGTTTTTTATTGCATCTACAGTGAGAATACCAAACGTTGATGACTGTAAGAGCTACTGTGTTGTTTCAACAGGTTATTCCTTTTTTGCAGGTAAACTTTAAGAGCATCTGTTGTCGTCATAATGACAGTTGGCGCAGGCGTATCGAGAAACATCATTTCATGGAGAGTGTACAAGACGATGCAGCGATTCAAAAGTTGAAGCAAATAATGAAAAGTTTGTTATATGTAAGGGAGCACGAATTAGCTATCGAATGAAGTCGCCTGCTTTTAAAATTGTGACAAAATAGGAGCAATACCTATTAAAATCCGACTTGCAGCGTGTGCAAACCAAATATCTTAGTCTAATGAATGAAAACCGGTAAATTCAACTCATTAAAAGTCTCCAGACCTTTCTACGACATTATAGTGAGTTGTTGTCAGAGTTGGTCAAAAACGACATAAACTTTACATTTTCTTCCGGTAACTATTGAATTAAAACTTGGACGTCAATTGTGATAGACGACGACTTTGAGGACGAAATTGAAGGCTTTCAGGACTTTTACAACTCTGAGGACGACGACAAATCCGCGATCTTGAACCTTAGTCACGGTTCAATAGAACGGTAGCCAGTTGTGTTGTATTGTCAGTCTAATCTGCCTATAGAAAGCCAACGGTTAAAAAGTCTGCAACCAGCTTAATAGAAGGTGTGTCTGTAAGTGTGTTGGTCAATATAGTTGAACTAAACCTTGTGCAGAAAACGCCCACCAAGCCCAACTGCGTTCATATCGAAAATGTAATTTGACGCGATACAACAATAAAAACATGCTTAAAATCAAATAACCACCGTCAACTAGGGAGTCCAATGCAAATCCAAGGTCAGGAACAAGAAAACAAGTTTTTGCAGAAAACACGACCCTACTGAAGTGACTTCGACTAAGGTGGAAGGTCGTCCGAAACACTCGCAGTTAGCCAAAGGTTTGGACGAGAGTGCAGTTGTTTCCACAGCGACGTTCAATCCGTCTAAGGAAGAGCCGACGAAGTCGGGTCCATTGTTTATGAACTCAAGCGCCCACAGTAGTAGTTCGACAAACAACTCATTGCAGCTTTCTGCGTTAAACACCAACACAAGTTTTACTCGTATACCTATAAACTCATTCATTGCCGTGCCACCATGTACACATTAACATGTATCTACACATTTAGACTCTGAACAGTCGTCCATCAATAACAGTCCACGAAACCCTCGAGAAAACAGCTAAGCTTAGTTCTAAGTAGTCAATGTATGTGTGTGTGTGTGTGTGTGTGGCGCGTAATTAAACGAAAACTCAAATGTATGTATATATAAAAGGCTAGCTCGCTAGTCATCACGAATTGGAATAGTCTGACTGGCACACTGTTTTGGGTTTTTCGTCAGAGTCCTCACAAACGAGCTCCATTTCAGTCTTTTGTTTCATTCTATAAATCTCATCCCAAAGTTGCTCGCTGGACGCCGTGCGTTTGACGTCCAGTAGGTTTCTGAGCAATTTGTTTTCAGAGAACAATTGCGATATCCACTCGAGTTCGTTTTTGGACGCCACACTGTCGAGTTTGACGGCAGTTCGCATAATGTTGGCCATTTCCACTATTTTGTCGTCCTTTTCCGCGATTTTCTAACGAATTCAACCACCACTCGTTACGTCACCAACTCATTACTATCTACCTTTTCCAAATCCTCAATCACTTTACGAGCTTCCATTATAAATTTCCCGTCTTTGCCATTCAAAAGCTCCATCACCTAGGGAATAGTTAACGCCGCTTTATTTAATTGGATCTATCAAGTTAACGTACATGAGTCCGGTATTTCTCCATCGCATATTCCAATACTGTACTGTGTTCAGCCAGCAGTGACGCTAATTGTTCATTTTCCTTGACTAAACGTTGGTTGTCGTTCCGTAAACCCCCCACCTCACTCACCAGCGACTTGCTGCATCGCTTCAACTCATCGACATTGTCCGATGCCAGCAGCAGTGCGGCAGTATGAGGCTCAGTAGATCGAGCATATTTGAAAGTGGGTGTTTCAGCAATACTATGAGAGTAATTGGTTACCGAATACATTTAAACGTTACTCTCCATTGTTCACTGCGTCGCTTGGCTGAGTGGTTGACAAATTGTCTATTGTCTCCAGCTTATTGTTAACCTATAAAAAGAGTTAACAACTGAATTTTAATCCAAGTTCTCGAAAACATCAAGAGTTCACGCACCCAGCTGAGCTGCTTCACTCTGTCTGTAATAGTTCTGGCATCCTCTGATAGTTTTTCAATGTTGTCGTCGTTTTTTTTCAAAGCTTCCAAAACTTCCTTAACTCTAATAAGCAGAGACTCCATCTTACGAGCTCGCACGCATGCATCCGATGGTTTAATTCTATCTGATATCTTGGATGTGTGTTTAATGTGTTTACAGCAGTTTCTATCTTTTTGCTGCGTGCTGAAAATAGTGAAACAATTTTTAATCCATTGGATGTTTGGTTTGCCATTTGCGGTGAGAGACTGCGCACTAATGACTTCTTCATGGGCCATTTGTTTGTCGATTGTTTTGGTGACTTAGTTGTTGATGTTGATTTTCAGTGGGTTTGTCTGTAAACTTTTCGTTTACTCATTGCAATATTTCATTCTATTTTGACTTTGTGTAGGGAGGGGCGTGTCATTTTTAATGTTCAATTATCATCATCATAACTGCATTATTGCCAAGCCCAAGTGTTACCTTATAAACAGGTTCAGCGTTACTCTAAATTTTAGAGTCTAAAATTTCGTTGTTTATTCAATTGTTGAATAGTATGAACTTTAACGGTGTTTTGTGGCAATACTCACAATATTTTATACTTTGTGGTAACTTTATTCGCTTTAATTCGGTATTTTCCAACCTTTTTCTTTACGACCTAATGTTAATCGAACAAATTGATGACCGAAAAACTATGTGAAGCTCATAATAGCATATATGACATTAATGCATGGCTGTAAAGTATTTACTGTTGTGCTAGCTTCAGAGCGGAACGACCCTTTTTGCTACTATAATATAAGAGATTTTAATGCACCTTAGATAAGAGTTTTAGTGGTTCTAAGAGGGTTATTCTATACAATCGTGCCCAGCAGAACCACTGTAGTTCTGATGGAGAAGCAGTGTGCACAAGTTATCTGAACACCTCCTGCTGTAACATTTTTGAACATCCATGTGAATCACCTATGTATTCTATAAGTAATAATCGGATCATTGGTGAATCTCGTTATTAATTCTATTAAACAAGAAATTATTTAACAAAACTAATCTTACCATATGTTATACTCCCCAGAGCAGTGAAGCCATTTCTTGTATTGCGTCAACGTTGAGTGTGTCCGACAACATGGTAATATTTAGCTCAGAAACAAAAGAACCCGTAGACAGGTAATAGGTCGTTGGTTTTTGGCGATCATTGCTTGTAGAGGTCATATTGTAACCGTGTCAAATGAATCACTCGACCTATTGTTTGGCAACATCGAATCGATCGAATCCAAAATGTTTGACTGTATTTTACGATTATACATCGATACATATATATATAAATGCAAAGTGTGTGTATGCCCATCGGTAACTGTTGAACGAATAGGTCTGAAGTACCAGTACTATCGATATTATGTCACACTGTCTAATAATGTGCGAATCTGGACAATAACCAATGTGAAACCCACCACAATCACCACCGACGTTTACACCACAGCCGACAAAACGCCCGCTGAAATTGACCCATCAAAGGAACCTCTGTTGTTACTGCACGGGTTTATGGCGTCGGCGGGGTTTTGGGTGTTGAATCTCGACAGCTTGACACAATCCAAGCACCCAGTCTATGCTATAGATATGCCTGGCTTCTCACGCAGTTCGAGAATACACCTCGGCGCCAACCATATCGAGTGTGAAGACAACTACATTCGGGTGATAGAGGAATTTGTAGGCCGTTTGAATAGTCAAAAAGTCACCCTCATAGGTCGTTACAGCGGCATGTAGCAGCGTTTAACTCTATTTCAAATGTAGGACATAGTATGGGTGGCTTTTTGGCGTCATCGTACGCTCTCCGCAATCTTCACCAAATAAAAAATCTGCTTCTTATCGACCCGTGGGGTTACGAGGATGTCAAAGAATTGATTGTGAACAACCTGAGCAATGGCGACTGGACCACAATCGTCAAGGAGCTATTCAATTGGAGACACTACTTTCGTTTCGTAGGGCTCGCCATCTCACCCTACTCCTACTTTTCACTATTTCGTGCTTTTGGCGAAGCGTTCACAGTCACTTTCTTAAAATGGACTCATCCTGCGTTCAACAAATGCTACAGTGCCATTGTGAACGGCACCAACGACGATCACATCATCTACAAATACATACACCGCTCCGTTTCGTGCGAGTACAACAAGTAACCACTGCTCCAATTGCACCCAATTGACCGTTCATGCTAGTGGCGAATTATTCATGTCGATGATGTGTGTTTGTCTTGGGTGGGCATTAAATCCTATGCTCCCTAGAATTCTTTCCATTCAACCCTCGCACGAGACACACTATGCCAATCCAGGTGATTCAGACGCCATGAAAATTTTGTTTGTGTACGGGGAAAACTCTTGGGTTCGAAGATATCCAGCATATTTTGTAAACTTCCATTGCACTCGTTTTTCACTTTACCGTGCATTAAGATCAAGGAAACACGACCTGATTTAGACGTGAAAGTTAAAGTCATCAAAAATGTTGGTCATCAAGTCGTCTTTGAAGATCCGTGTGAATTTCTACTGGCCATTGAAGAATATTTATAAGTTGCATTTTCGGTGGTGATCATTTTTATTCAATTTTTAAATTGTAAGAAACAATATAATATATTTTTTGCGCCTGCGACTAGAAATTTATTGGTTTCGCTAATATCCAAATTTTTGGCAACACACGCCGTCAAAATGCAAAATAGGAGCATAAATTGTTAGGAAAAGTTTTGGCTGTTACACTTTGTGAATTTAGCAACAATAGTTGATGTTGAAACAGAAAAAGTTGAAGCACGACTAATTTCTACCTGGGCTTAAAAGAACACCTACTTAGTGAATAAATTTCTACATCTTCATAAAATTAAAAAAATTGTTCTGCTTTTAGACAATCAACCATATTATTCAAAACTATTGTCGACCATGTAATGCCAAACAAAAACTAATGTTAATATTTTTGAATTATTTTGTTGATATTCGATATAATAAATCAACCATGGAGAAGGATTGAAATGTACAAAGATGAAACTAACAACTCTATCATCAAGTGGCACTATGTTTTAATTATTTCACTTTGAAGAAATTAAAAAGTATCAGTCGATTGTGTACTGTGTTAAAAATCGTATCGCGCCATATTTGGCTACAATTTGCCTTAGCCCAAGCAGCAAATTAATATCTGTTATTGGTATTCTCCCGCCTCTTTAGTTTATTTGCGAAATCGAAGACTTCGATGAGCTAACTTTTAGTAATAAGTTATTGAAAAGTTGCACACGCTCTTGTTATAAAGAGACAATGCATCATATAACGTACCATAATAATAATCATCCAAAATAAAATATGCCATTGAAATGAAGTTGTCACTAAATTAAAAACCTACGTTTAACGTGACCAAAAATCCCCACTTTCTAATTTTTACTCTAATTTGCTTAGTTTGGTTTTTAGCGACTTATTTTCCTCTTCTAATTTACGAACCCGCTCTTCCAGATATTCCATTTTACTTGTGGAAATCTAATATGAAATTTCTAAATTTGGATCAACAAATATATATATACTTGAAATTTGGTCAGATGGCTTATGATATCGACGTGTAATTTCCGCAAATCCTTCCGAATATCGTCTCTAATACTAAATAAAGATGGATTTGTGGCTTATTTGGTTACTTTAAAAACTCCAACGAACCTGACATACTACTTGAGATCGTACTCATAATGGTTTTGTCGATGGATTTTTCTAGGTAGGTCAGAAAGTTTGTTTTATGGTGGTCCAACCGAACCATGTCATCGATATCAAAGAGGGCATCCATGTCGGATGGATATCGCTTAATGTTGCTATTTAGGCAGGTTTTAAAACTGTCCGATAGGTATTTGCCACTGTCTGACAAGGAGTTGTCAGTCAGTATGCTGAGTGACAGTTCCTTGTGATGAGTTGAATTAATAAAATCAGTTTAAACTCACATTAACCTACAATTTATTTCTATAACAAAAACTGATCTACCGACGAATATCACTTGCAGGAATGATGGCGAAATCATGGAACACAAACTTTTGTTCAGTGACTTGGCAACTTTATTTTGTGTGGTTTTCTTTGTTTCTTTATACACAAGTCATGTGTTGCCGAGTTACAATGAAGAGATCACTATAAAAGTTCATCGCCTTGTCCGAGTGAATTGTAATGTTGGAGTGAGAGGACAATGCGGAAGGTCTGCTTTTATTGAAGTGATATTCGCTACTACTAGTACTACTACTACTAGTACAAGTGGTTGGGTGTGAGAAACTCTAAATTTACAATACAACAACTGCAGACCTACTTCGTCATTCGAATTGTATACTTTTTCACGTTTTATTTCGCGGGATTCGCTCAAATTCTACCGTTGAGTCAAAATTATATTATTATCCATTATAATGATGTGGTAAAGTGGAACAATTTAGTCGAGTTACTTTAGAGTTTTTGAAACGATTGTCAAGGCTGAGACATCGCACAGCTGCAGGATGGGCTTTGATCACCTTCGTCGGTTTTGACATATTCCTCATGTCGTAAAATAACAGTTTCCCGCTTTTAGAACCGACCACCAGCTGTTTCCCATCCTTAGTTTGCTCGATGCAGGTCAACTTCTCGTGGCTGTCAATTGTATTGATAACCCTAAGTTGTTATTAGGGAGTGTGCCTTCAATGGATCAACATTTTTTCGTTGATATCGTGGAAGGTGATCGCCCCACTATCGTGTGCTCCCATCATGAGTAAGTCGTTCGCATGAGAAAACGCTATGTCTACCGTTGGTGAATCTTCGTCGGAGGTGAAACAGCTAATCGCCGAGGTTTCTATGTCAACTCCGTAAATATTCCCTGCAGACGTACAGCACGCAAGTCGACTGGGAGAAAACTTGGACGTCTCTATCTTTATCACGTCCTATGGATGGAATTATTTAAAAGAACCGTAAAAGTCTATTCTCCAACATGGCTCTCCCAGTGTTCATTGCGAGGAACAAGATATTTAATTTTTAATTTTGTCGATAATCTATAGGTTTTATTTAAGACTGTGCAATTACTTTGTGAAACGTATGATTTTTCGTTTCAGAAAGTACACAAAAATTACACATTCTAAATCTCAATATATTTCAAGTGTGCATCATTATTAAATTCATTTTTAGCGCACTTTCTGCCGTCAAAATTAGATTTATCATTTTAAAATTAATACTATTTCAATAATTTTAAGTTATCTCACTATAACAAATTTATACGCATATATAATCATTTATAAGATACGCCTGGAACTTTATGGTCTGACGGTGCTTGTTTTATTACACACACACACACACGCAAACGAGGAATTATGCTGTAGACTTGCGCGCTCTATTTCTACAGGACTCATATTAACGCTGACACGAGTCTCAAAGGTTCCACTTATTCATAGGGTCACTGACATTTTACATTTTTATCAATGTGTTGTGGTGATGCGATGCTAATGTTAAATTTATCAAAGTTTCGAAACAGCAGTTTTCAACAAATGCTGAAAATTCTATTATTCAATGGGAAAATAAATTTACAAATTCTATTATTCAATGAGAAAATAAATTTACATAAAAGGGATCAAACCTACTACAAATGATAACACTTAGAATTTACAGTTAGATGAGCAAATTAGTGATAACTTTTGCTTTAAAGATTTACTGTGAAAACTGCTAAACCATTGACAAAACAATGTGGCAATCACTTGGTTCTCATTAGACAACGATATCACTTGCATTGATTTCTTGTTGGCCACCTTGGACAGGTCGAATAGCGCGATAGCATTTGCCGGTGATTTCTTAGCTTCGCAACCAACACATAACAATTTGTCGTTGTTCGTAAAAGAAAGACACAACGGGGTTTCTTCGAGGGGCTAAACGACTTCGTTGGCTGCGTGAATGGCAGTAGTGTTACTTCGAATGCCTGAAACGGCACGTTTGAAACAGCATCCCACAAAATAACGATTTTATCCTTGCCGCACGATGCCAGCAAATTCGGCGAATTGTGACAAAACTCAGCCAACTCGTGTATTATTTCCTATACACGAAGGAATATTGGTGAAAAATCCACATTGATTGTGGTGTATGTTCAAACAACTACTTGACACCCCAACCCATAACCACTGCCATCGTTGATGGGATCGGGGTGAATCTTGACACTGTCCGAACTACCTGTACTGGCCAACAGAGTGTCTAACACAACAACCACCGGTTTTAAAACGTCACCAGTACAACCAACATACTATCACAATTCCACGAGCTCGAGTTCGTCCAATTAAAGTGCGGAGCGTATGAATTCACAATGTCAAAGTTTTCTATGCAAATTACTTTTATATCATTTGAACATGATGTTAGGTAAGTGTTGTTGGTGTAATCCATCTAAATAACGACTAGTTAAGTTATCAACGTTGGACAATTGTTCCTTGTGGTGTAATCTCAATGAAGAAGTCGAGTTGTATCATGAATTTGATAATTGTTTACAAACCTATAATGCTCTCGATTTACACTTTCGCGTAGAAACTCTATATTTATGACTTATTTCATGGGTTTGCCGTTTTGTTAGGGTAATGTCGCAATCTATGAAACGACTTTGTTTTTTACGTAATCATATGGAATGAACCAATACTCCAAGTAAACAACAGAACTTTATTATCCAATCGGGGTTTAATAAAAATCGCTTTTAAATACTAATTGTACTACTTCACCTGTATAAACTCCTTCTACCTGAATTTAGCCGTTAAACATGTGAAGTAGTTCATTTCTTTCGTATTGTCGTCACTATGTTGCATAATTTGTTTTTATGGCCATAAACACGTATTATTCAAGTTTTAATAGAAATACGGTCAGTTCAAAAATTTGTAATATAATACATTATTTCACCAAATGTTTTTCAAGTTAATAAGTAAAACGTCACAAATGCACTTTTAAAACCTCTTTCAGACCAAATGCCGAAACAAAATGAGTAGCAATGTACTCAGCTTACTTTACACGTAGTCACAAAACTGGTAAACAGCTTTATAAAATCAATTATCACTGTAATTGAATTCATAAACTTCTAGCGCTAACTCCAACGGTTCTCGGAAGTCTTTAAATAAAAAGTTAATCTAATTGCTCAATAACGCTTCTCGCTCTTGGGCAACCATTGAATGGCTTACTTTCCATGAAAACTTTTAACCTAACGACGTATTAAATAACCACTAACAATTTTAAATAATCCGATGCTGATAACGCTAAGGTATTTTTCAATTGCTTTCAATTATTCACAAAAAATAAAGAAATCTCCAAAACATTTTATTCAATAAGGTTGGTGTAAAAACCTAATAAAAAATTATTAACGCTATTATTAATTGCTTTCGCGATGAAATATTAGGCCAAAGGTCTGAATATAAATCTTAAAAAAAATAATAAAGGTTTGATGGTCGGTTGCTGACTTGATTTTCAATTTAAACTAAAAATGAATATAAGAGAAGAATTTTTTATTTTATAATCCAATATAACAGTATTTACTAAAAGTAGATCGAACACTCAACTGGTCACTACAATTTAAAACTAAATTGTCGATTCGATGCTAAAAATCGCTAAAACCAGGAAATAACAGCTATTTTGTTTTGTAATCGGATTATATTTTGAAAAGTCGACACAAAACTAATGCATTCGAACCTTCTATAAGCATTCAATTAAATATACACAAGTAAAAGAATTTTATTAATTTTTTCACGAAATATTAGTACTTTAAAGTTAGTGTGTAAATAACAAATGTGTTCATGTACGACTATTATCGATATATATAAATGTAGATTTATTCGTCGTACAAAAATGTTAATCAAATCAAGCATTAACACCTTCAATAAGTTGTTATAATAATAGGCGCCATATGCGGTCATCGATTTTCGGTGTTAATTTAAAAATTTAACTTTACGAAGGCGTTTATTAGAGCCATTAATTTAACTAAATTCAATATAAAACCATCACTCCCCGTTGACATCATCTACTCAAAGCACTCTCTTTGATAACACATAAAACGCTATTTTTAATATAGGAACAATTTATCAAGACTTATACTGAAATTTACGCCATTTTATGTGTCATCTTGACCAAATTTTAAGAAAACTTTACAGAAGCGTGTGCACGGTCCAATTCCTCATTGGAGCCTTCTAATATGATCAGACCGGTAAATTTCTCTATGAAATGTGAGCCGTGGTAAAATTATATAATTTGCATAAAACTGTGAATTTGAAGGTTTTTGATTGAAAGCAGGTGTCGCGTGAGGTTTGCTCAATAGCCAACTTTTCCTATCTATTTTTCAATTTTTTCTAGCGTTACCTCAATACTAACAACAATTACTCACTCCAACCATGTACCCCACCTAACAACACATTAATATCCAGAGCACCTATTTTAATTTTCAACATAAAATATTCCCTGGTGACTAAGGACTTTTAATTAAATGCAAGACGTTCTCACATTGGCAAAACAAGACGTCAATCAGTTAGCATTCAGTTTAAGTGTGCCAAAATGAATAGTATCCATAGGAAAGCATTCGTCATACACACTTCAAGCAGTGAATTCTCGATCCAAAGTTGTCATATATCGTTTAGCATTTAGACTCGAATGGAGAATGTTGTGAAAATAGCATGGAAGCATATGGGGTGTGATAGCGCACTCACCAACTATCAAAGCCTAAACATTACCTGTGAATTTCAATTTGGTGAAATTCGCACAATCGATCTATTGAGCATTTGAATCTGGAAAAGGAAGGTTGGTCATATAATGAAATGATGTCTCTATAAATAACGAAATAGGTCTACTGCTGTTGAACGTCAATTTTACCACTCTCCGCCCCAGCCAGTGATCACAAATTTTGAGAAGGTCATTTTCAATTTCTCTATGCCTTTTAACTTTATTGGGCAACACAATTGAAAAATCGATCTATTTTTGTAAACATTTTAAACACTCCAACGTTACTTTTTATGCTAAATAATTCATAGTAGGGGTAATTCTATAAGCACTCCATGGTACGCCATGTAACAACAACAAAAGTTAATCGTTATCTTTTGTAACCAAATTTTTGCCCCTTTCAGTCCGAATTTTACTTTACCATGCGGCATCATTCGATTATTTCGATTTCTCAAATTTATATACGTTTGTTGGTTTAAAGTAAAGTTATTAAAAGTTGTACCTGATCTTCTAATTACATTAAGAAAAAAATTAAATAAATAAATTGTTTGCGCACGCATCCGAAATATATTTATTTTGTTATCAAAAAAATTGGAAACCGCAAATCATTGAAAACGAAAAATTAAACCAAATTTTGGTTGATAAACTTTTTGTATATTTTACTGATTAAAATTGACGAAAACAATAGGGCGCCAAACAACTTTTATCTTAATTTAAACAAAATTAGCCTATTTCATGAAATCGCTTGAGTTGTTTAGAGTAGTTTTTGTTATTATCTAAAATTATTTTCGGCAAATTAATAAATTGTACAATAAAATAATAATAGAGTTCATTTGATCGCAATTTCTCTTGTTATTGCTTGGAATATCAGCAAGAGAGTGCGAAAAATGCACTATTAAATATAAAAATTATAACAATGATGAAAGTGGCAATTTCATCAGCACTCAATACTATAATTTAATTAATTAATTTAAAAGGATTAAATAAGGTAATACTCTATTGTTTCCTTTTTATAATTATATTGTGATATAGGTTGTTAAAATTGGTTTTATTAGCATCAGTAAATTCAAACCTGTCCACCTCTTTTAGTGGTTATTGCAAACTGAAAAAGTACGGTTAATTTAAATTGAAAACAACTGGGTTTAATGGTCGCAATTTCGAACGCGCAAAAATCCAAGTTGTCAACTAAGAGCAACATACTTGAACATATAGATTCAGTGATAGTTAAACTAACTATTGACGGCATCTACAATGCTGAAGTATCAGAAGTGAACATATCAGTGTGTACTATAGTGTAAATGCACCCAAACTGTTCTGCTGTAGTGTGGGAAAAGTAAGTGTTAAGGTGAACGTACCCAGCATTTATGAAGCAATATAAAGAAGTCGTACCCAGTTGTTTAATAAAGAAACATGAACGGAGAGATAACCAATTTGTAAAAAGAAGTAAAGTATAGAGGTGTGGAATTTTATATGGTAATAAAGTTTTTATTGCTGGTTATTATTTTGTGTTGATGGTAATTGGCCATTTTGATTTTGATTGGGAGGAGACTTTTGAACCACATTGGGCATGAGGCTTATTGGGGGTAGGTTTGATGATTGGAGTTGTGACAAGAATTGATTTTCGATCATTTGTTGCGACAATCCATGGAAAGGAATGCCACTGTTGATGTTGTTGTTGATGGCAAAGTCAATGGTGCCGATGTTGGTGTTAATTCCAGCATTTGTGTTGGTGGAGGTGGTGGTGGTGTTGTTGACAAAGTCGACATTATTGACATTAAGGTTAACATTGTTACTGGTGGCCAATTCGAGACTGGTGTTGGCATTGTTGCTAATAATGTGGCTGCTGTTTATAGCAGTCAAAGCAACTTCGACATCGGACTCGCTCACTCGGATCTTTCTGTTATCTTTTATGTCAAAACTAGAGAATTTTCGTTAAAAGAGTTGCACAACTTTATGCAGAGGAAGAAGTACTGTTGCGTTTTGGATCGGTCCTGTGCAAGGAAGCCTTTTGCATAGGGATTTCGCTCAATTTTCAGCCTGGTGATCTACACGCAACTATATCAAAGTGTGAATGGATGAGAATTACCAGCTTGTTTTGGTAGGCAGTGACGGCGAAAAAACACGTCTGGTCGAAGGAACTGTTGTGCACCACACAATAGATATTTCCTGGAAGTATGGCAGCGATGATCACTCTGAAATTGTACAAATGCATTGACTTCAGGAGAAAATGAGTGTCTTTGGATGTGGGATGGTTGGTCAGCTTGATGTACTTGAAAGTGAGCACCTTTCCTTCGAGAAATTCTCCAGTCTTGCCGGACTCAGCGTGTTCCACGAAGTGACTGATGCCGTCTTGGGTTTCATGTTTGCTTGGTGACCATCCCTTTTCATCCACGTATTTCCATCGAATAGGGTTGATCTGCTCGACGCCAATTTGCACCGAGTATTTCACATGGGCAGCCAATCCAGTGAGTCTCACCGAGAAATAGGGAAATGTGCGTCTTCCGCATTTGGTGATGATCATTTCGTTGCCCACATCGTAGAATGCTTTCCAACTCGCTTGGTCGATAAGCTCCACGTTGAAGAAGGTTCCACGGTAGTTGGGGTGCTGGCTCGGTCCTTGACACACTCCATGAAGGTGTTGTAGGTTATTGGAGTGATCAATGAGCATGGCGTTAGATGGCACACTTTGTGACATGTATTCAATTGGCAGTTGTCGTGAAGTGCCATTTTCTTGAATGAGATTAAGGTTTTGAGTTTGCATTAGTTGGTTGTTGTACACACGCCCACTTCTATCCAGTTGTGCAAATGGACTATTCACTAGGTAGTTCAAGTTTAAAAACATACACACAAAAATAATCAAATGAGACTGTATAGTCGCATTGAAACTTTATTTTAGATTCAAAAACGTAAACATCTAGGCTACCCATGAGAATAGTAGACCATTCATCTACATTCCCCAGACAGCTTTAGTCCAACTAGTGAACACTGTTATTCTAATGACATAAAGTTACTGGTTGGGATGAAGAAATCATCTGGTATGGTCATGTACTCGCCTGACGGGTAGAATTTTCCATTCGGTGTTCGCAATAGAATCATTCCGTTAAGCACGACCTCTTCTCCGGGCAATGTGAGTATCACCGTTGCCTGGACGTTATTGTCATGTTGTGGATATATGTTTGATGTAAAATTGGAATTCTGAACTATTTCACTGAATGGAATCTGGTCTGTATAAATTGCAGGTGGGCCTGATTGAAGTTGGTAAGCTGATACCATTTCAGCGGGTACATTATTAGGGATGGTTGCTTTGGGATTATGATGCCTGTTGTTGTTGTTTGGAGCATTACTGTAGGGGTTGAGGAGTTGAAAAAGCCCATGTACGTCGCCGGAAATTTCATTTGAAGTGATGGTTGGAGTGAATTCTGTTGTGGTATAACAACAATTGTTCACCACACCCATGTGGTTGTATTGTATGTCGGTGCAGTAATTTTGCCACTCATTATTGTGGTTGTTTTGATGGCTATTTTCAATTGAATTTTGCTGGGGACCAGTGCTAATTGGGTTAGGCAATGAGACTTTCCGCAGTCTTTCTACATTCGACAAATCAATACACGCATTTACATAAGTTTTTTTCAAGTAACGTCAACAACATACGATTTAATGGACTGGTCACTATAGGCTGGGTGGTGGTGGGCAACGGACCACTTTTACAGTCACCCCCTCTAATAGGCTCTACGTAGTAAGGTTCCGTGCCACTATCTGATGAAACCAATCAAAAACCATTTAAAAATATTGTCACTTGAACATTCCAAGGTGGAACCTAAAACATTAACTAAAGGTTGTTTTTTTATCTTTGAGAGTTCGTCATTCATGTTGGTGTTGTTGGTTGGGACCATCGTTATATAAGTTTTCTACTTTCTGCCAGGTTTTGGTTTAAAGTAGGTGGTGGTGTTGGCTAGGGTGTTATAAGTCGATATAGTCGCCTCACAGGATATTTTCCACTTGTTAACTCAGGTTCTTCAATGTAAAATTTTTCTAACTTGCTCTGATTCAAGTTATTCTCTATATCGAGCCTATAGTATAGAAGCTTTATCTTGATGAAAACTCTTCAATTCTATGGTAATGTAAAGTCGCTTGTCGCCTTCGACAAAGGCGTCATCAGCGTGCCATTGTGGTTGTCATTCAGTCAATTAGTTGGCTTACGCGTCGAGAAACTATTCACTATAGGAGCAATGTTATCGTGTATAAAATTATATGATGTGGCATTCGTCATTGTAAACTCAATTGGTTAGTTAGATTCAGCTATTAATTTCTGATTTTTTGCCATCATCAAACACTCAGGCTAAAGTTGAATGAGACGCTCCACCTTTCATTTACTGATTTCACTGACCTAATTGGGTTTTAAGCAAATTGACACTTTAAGTTGGGCGTGTGAGGGTTCGATTGATTTTTTTTATCAATTAATTCAAACGTCGAAAATAGTCAAATAATAGTAAATGGCTTAAGATTAGATGTGGGTGAATGCATTAAAAATATGCACGCTCAAATTGTAAAGTAATTTTTATCCAAAGAGTTGGTTCGGCTCTTGCTCATTCCAGTTCCAATCATCAAATTTTATTATGTTGTTATATTACTTTTTAAAAATAGTTCTTAAAAAAAATTAAAAAAGTTGTGAAATAGTTAAAACACGCATTTGTTTCTATAAAAATTGTGTACGAATAATACACCACTACTTTACAACTTTTATGAGTCAATGTGGTGCGACATGGACACAAATATTATATCTAACGTATCGATGGTTCTTCGATTTGCACTATATTAATATTTATGTTGATATTTTACACAAGTAGTGACTTGTGAACACTTATGAGGAGGCGTTTCTAAAGATCGTGTTTCACCTATGCAATTTTTCCAGAATAGACATCGATTTTAATCGGTAGAAAGTCGAGAAAAGCAATCATAAAACCTTGGTTTCCATTTATCCCAACGTCTAACGTTATTTGTAAAAATAATACAAACTTCAGTCTTTTGAATTCAATAATATTCCACAATTCTTTTTGAATACACTAATAACGCACTTTTCGTGAAAGTAAACTCAAATGGAGCGCTTTTAATTACGTTTTTGCTACAAATAACGGCAATTTAATTAATTAAAATATATACTATTTTACTATGAAAAAAATATATAATAGATATGTTGCGAATTTTCGCTCATTCGAGTCTCCAAGGTTTCCACACTCCAACTAACTTGTCGATTAACACTTTAAATATTAAGTCTCGATAGATCATTAAATTCCAGTATCATGTTGTACAAATTTAATTATTCATATACAAAACTTAAAAATAGTAGGTATTTGAATGTAATAGTATATTGAGTTTGAAAATTAGTACACGCGACTTTCATTCCACCCAAAAACATAGTAAATCTTAGATAGTAAAATTTACTACTTATACATTTGTTTGGCTAATAAATCAAATTCTCAAAAATTTCGAATTAATGGTGGTCAAATAAAAAAACTATTTTGTGACAGTTGTTACAAAAATACTAGCTTTCTCCACCAATGAAAATCAGTCAATAGACTTGAATTCAAATAGAAAAGATTGAATGGCTCACAGTGTGTATATTGGCTGTAAAATAATTTAATTCCTAATTGCGATATGCCGTTGCACTTCACTCAATATATGTATTAAAAGCGCCATCTTTGAGTATGCGTTTAGAGTGGTTTCTAGAAAAAGTACGCAGTTAATAACGACTCAAAGTGTTTAATTGTGTTGTGAAAGTCAGTTTAGACCACCCCTCGGTATTTTTTCTGGATAAGCCGCCCATCGGGTACAACAACGTCGGATCGTTTTTCCTTGCGTTCTATGAAAAGTAACGCAATTTACAACTTCAAATTTAACAGAAATGTCAATTCAAGTGAAGGAGTGTAACAAAGAATTTAAATCAACTAAACAAAATATTACTCGACTTGTTCTTGGCCAGATTGAGATCACTTGTTTCAGCATGAGTAACCAACTCGGTGGCTCCAGATAACTCATCTTCGTGCAAGTTATGACGTAGCATATTCAAAGTACCAATCGCATCTTTCAACTGCGTTCTATAATAGGTTAAGACAAACCCTAATAAAAATTTCACTTATCAAATCCAAATTGTGCTTGGGGAAACTCATTAAACTGATCAGCAACAGTGTCAGGGGCTTTCAAATGAGACTCTACATTAAAAATCGTCACAACTAACAACAAACTTCAAAATATAACTCTCTACGGACGTGCGATTTATAATTCTGCCTTTGGTGCCACTAAAATAGAAATCAGTTGAATTCGAACCGCAAATCCTATGTACGGTTTGGAGGTCCCGCCCTTACTGAATAATTGCTTCAGACGTTCGCTTGCTTTTCCAACAGAGTCCCAACTGAGTCCAACGCCAGTTTTGTCGAGAACTATATCCAATCCTTGTTTCAGAATTCTTAATAACTCCCACTAAAACGACAGAAAGTGTTTCAACTTACAATGGTCCAACCATATCCATGTTGGAGTCCATGTCTTCAACTTCATTTGAATCTTCTGGAAGTTCGTGTCTAGGTTCAAGCGTTAAAACTAACTCAGCACAAACTTGAGCAACAACTTTAGGGACTTTGTTTGCACTTGGCCAGTCCACATAAGCACACTCACGAGTGAAAGTTTGTATACGACCCCCAACATACTCAGTAAAGTTAATCACTACGCTCAACAATATTTTCAGGTGTTTTATACTACGAAGTAAATAATTAACTTCTCATTAGCTCATAAAAACACAAGGAAATAGTCGATTTATTCGATGATGTGAATAGTAAGAGCTTCAGTGGTGATTTCGCCAAACTCTTTCTCGGCTAATTGTCAACAATTCAACTGTCATTTTGATATTTTGGGGGTTTAATTTGTTATATACATGTGTGTTCATCGTTAACTTACAAAACACCCCAATTCCAACAACAATACCAATCGATCATATCGCAAATGTTTACTCTATTCACTTACCAACTAATAAACTCGTTTAACTCCATATAGTACCCTAGCAACTCGGACAAACATCCTACTCAACCAAAGTGTTCAAATACAACTGAACGCCGAAAATTAACTCATCCACCAAATAACATTCCAACTTCCATGTTGAGTCCCATACTCAGTTGACATTAACAACGTAATTGACCAATCAATCAATTAAATTATGAAAACAACTTTTCGCTCAATTCAATTACACATTAAATCAAAATGTTGATCACTACCCCGAACCCCTACCATCAAATTAATCTCCATATTGGGTTACCGCGGCAAAATAGGACACCAAAGTAAAGCAGTCAAATAGCACCATATACTTTGTTGTTATAAGTTATAACAAAGTTATAATTGAGCAGGACGACATTTTCGAAGGAAAACATCCACACCAAGCTCTACTCGAATTAACTGTACAATTGGTAGGAGTGAACAAGTTTGCGCTAAATTGGCAGAGATTTTCAATTTAACCAACACTAAACAAGTCAAATTCAGTGTTATCAATAAACTAACAGTAGCCCAATCGTCTCTACTGTTTATTGTTCCCAGGAGGCTCAGACTGGCAGGTGTGATTATTGCCAATCACACCAAATGCGACAACAAATTTTTGTGATAAATGTATGGTGCGCGGTTAAAATTATATCAATTAAACATTGAGTGTGTTGCTGGTTGGTCACATTTCGAGACGTTTAAAATTAAAAAACATTCAAATTTACGAGTGTGAGTCGCTAAAATTAATCACTAAGAAATTCTTAGTAAGAACTAGCGCGAAATCACTGACGTTGCCCAGTTACAATTAAATTAATTTTTCAATTAGTCGGTTGATTTTAAAAATGAAAGCAGTAACTTATTCAATAGCGCTTAAATATATTCAAA
>JAOPJI010057588.1:0-25612 GCA_027122695.1 Merluccius productus
GGGGGCTCGCACCTTAAGGTATTAAATATTAAAAATAATACACAATAATCCGGAAACGTATTACAATACCTTGGTGGGTATTCTGCGTTGTTTAAATATACTCACTTTTCACAAAAGGATTGGCAACGTGCTACCAAGTCAATTGTGCTGGTATCGATAATTACATTAAGAAACAATGACTGTTAACACACGATTAAGGCGGCAACAAGTTATCCGAGTGCAACGTCATAACTCATTCACACTAGACTAAAATCGTTAACACCACAAATTTTGGATTATTCAACAAGTCAAGTACTCATGTAGGCAGATTCCTGTTTAAATATCCATCGCAACTTGCCGGAGTTAGTCGTATTTCTAGCACTTTCTATCGCTCGAGTGTTTTCTAACGCTGATTCAGCTTGCACGCTTTAACTTGAGCCGTTTGTTAGTGGACATACAGGGGAATTTGCGCAAAAACCAACGCAGCAATATACAAAATTTGAACGACGGTTGCGCGCGTTCACCTTGCAATTAATTTGTCTTGGGGTGTTCTGAAACGAGTTGAATTTTTTGTTGATTCCTTTTAAAAGTATGCGACATTTACCTCACTGAAGATAACTCCAACTTGCGGCATGTGTATTAGAGCAAAAAAGAACTTGCTGCTCAATATCATTGCGTATTGGTTTAAAATTAAAGTCAACCTACATACTGTAAAAATAAGGATTTCATATTAAGGTTACATTGCGCCCGTTATGTGTGGTGGATTGGCTTTATAATGTTAATGTCCTAGTGTAAAGGGGACTATTTTCGGCCGCGGAGTGTTCCGTTAATAAGTGCGCCTTTATGGCGCCGTAATCCACTGACAAGTTCAAGTATAAAAGCGCTTGGTTCCGAGTAGAAATTTTAGGACTTCTCAGATCTTTCTATCAATACTGCCGCAATGATTTTGTGGCTGATAAAAATGTTGATCTGTTGTTTACGCGGAAGCTTCAATTCTTAGGCGTTTACTTATCGATTGCGCGTCTAAAATAGAAAAATACAGAGCCCACGCATAAAATATAAAACTGACCATAATTTCATTTAGAGTTGACAATATTTATTGTCACAAATGTGCCTTTAATGCCATGTGAGCATTAAAAATCCTTGCGCTATTGTTAGACTTGTCGTAATTGTACAGTGAATACTCACTTGGTTATCAAAAACAGGTTAATAAATAAATATGGATGTTAAACTCTGTCGTAAATTAAAATAAATAATTTGTCGTAAAAATAGCAGCTAATTGTTTCGAGTGCTAGAAAATATTCAAAATTTATTACTTCCAATGTCGTTTGTGAATATTTTTAAGGCTCTTCCACATGATAAAGAACAACAATAATTTAACACTAAACACGTGTAATGCACATTCGTGCTAAAACTCGTGCTTTTTATGGTTATTACCCCACTTGTTTTTTTTAAAGGAACACGAATGCAAAATTCTGGAGTGATACTAGGCGTATGGATGTTTGTGTAGTAAATATTCGTAAACTTGTACAAAATTAGTGGTATTACTTACACATGAAAGTTTCCAACAATTTTCAATGACAAAATATTTGAGAGCGAAGGGCTAAGAATGAAATCGACTTTATTAGGCGTGTACAAACAAGATTTTGAAGCATTTTTCAATTCGATCCGTGTAAAATTTCATTTTATTTCATTGGCTGTTTAAAATGGAGTTTCAAAGCGGCTAATATTCATACCCTTCTCGAAGAATAACACATCGAACCTAGTTGTAAAAATTAGGATGTTGATAATGAACGACCGAAAGCATCTATCGCTAGTATATAGATTAGTAGCAACAAACTCAAATTGTTATCACTTCATCTACAATTGGCGGATAAGATAGCGGTATCTGTCCTTTTTGATAGAATGGGAATTATTACTACTCTATTGCCATGTCCTAATCTTAATAGCAGTTAGAGATAACTAACCTACCCATCTTTTCATCAGTTGATGCTGCACAAATATGTCACAGATTTTCTAAGAGGGATAACAGATTCTTTGGTTGGTGGGATTGTATTTATTTTTCTAGTGGTCCACTACAGTCAAAAGTATTTTTGGGCTCGACGTTGTCAACTACCACTACCCATTTAGAGAAATAATGTTTCGTGTGTGTGTTTACATGGTTACCACGATTGCTTTATACATTGTAAACGTTGTTTTTATGTGTATACCATATGTTATAGATCAATGTGATTATCATTGAAGAAATGTTCAGAAATGTGTACGCTAGCATTCAGGGTGATTTTAATGCACCACCAATTGGCTTTACTTCAAAGTTTAGATGTGTGTAACGAGTTTCACTTGAAGTGTTCTCTAAACTTTGCGATCGTCGACTAACCCATTCAATTTAGTTATGTTTTGATTGCTCTCAACTATATCCATAATTTGTATTGGATAGGCGTAGGTTTCACCAGTAAGAAACAATGTCGACCTAAAATCCCCATTTAGGACATCGGACAAATGGCTGCAAAATTAGAAGCAAACGGGCGGTTAAACGTTGATAGTTGTTTTGATCAAGAAGCCGACTCCATTGTGGTTCATTTTCAGCAAAATAAAGTTGTGGACCAGGTTTTATGCTTCACCATTGAAAGTTTATTCTATACCCAAGTGAAAATTGATCGTTTCCATAATAATGCTCCCTTTAGATAATTGTTTTGTCAAAACTACCATACATTGGAAATATTTTGTATTTTTCAGGCTTGAATTTGTTGAATTGTCTCATGTGTTTTGAGTACTCGTGGAATGAGCAAGGTCATTGTTATACTATAATCTAAATACAGATTAATTTTTAAATTCGTTTAAATTAATTAAAGATTATAATGCAACATTATGAAAAGTATACCAACTAGGCATCAACTCCTACCAAAAATTCAGACATATCGAAGAAGGAATCCCTTACTATCTTGGCTACGGCAGTTTGCTGAGCGCATCATTTATCGGCTTGCTTCCATCATATGCAACAAAGTTAGTGCCATTTTGCAAATCTTTAATTGCCGTTTAGCGAGCTCATTTTTTCAGTATTTGCGCCCATAGTTGCCGGAGGGTCTGCTTTTATTCGACCAGCGCACGAAAAGTATCTTATGTACGTCACTTGCGCTGTTTAATGCCCCACCGCTAGATTAACGTATAGGTGGAGTGTGTTCAAACCCTCAATTTTCATCACCCTAACTTTGACTAATCCCATTATGTATAGATTGTTTTGAGTGTCATCAATGAATTTATTTTTACATCAATAAACTATTGCCAGCTTTAAATTGCACTCCGTTCTGTATTAAAGAGTGCGAAAGGATAAGCCGCCGTTGACCCTTCACCAACTAACTTTTCTTTGCAACTTAAAACCTAACCTCAGTTCCACATTAATAATATTTGTATGTTTCGGCACACATTAATACACAAAGTTGGCACTGAGTATGGGTTAATTTAAACATAAGTGAGTTTTAAGATTTCCGACAACTTCCGACATAACACAATTTCACAGTTCTTCATAGCAATGTGTTAAGAAGCCAAATATTTTGCAACAACGCTTATCGCCTTGAATTAACCCAATAGTTAATCGTAATCGCCTTTCATGAGTTATCGAATAGGCAAGTTCAAACTAAAAACGCGCGCACCTCCATTAAATATCGCCCGTATTGGCTCACAATTTGCGCCGACACAGAATCAAGCGAACCATGAAAGGAGTTTGGACAGGTTTTATGAACCTGTTTGACAATAAGAACAACAATAAACGAACTGTTCGACCTAATGCAGACTGTGCACCAATTAGTAGCAGCAACATTCCGAGCTATCCTGCGCCATTACCAGCCGCAGAACCAGCTAAATAGTGAGTGGATTTTTCAAGCAAACACTAATCAGGAAGCTTTAGCATTAATGAACCCGTATCATTCGACGAGATTATGTCCAATAGCACCAATTCGACCATTTTGCCAAAAAGTGACGCTCATTTTACGATGGTGACTTATTAGTGGTTGGTTAGTTGCTGAGTTCGGGAAGAATTTCACTGAGTATGTAAAGCAAACCATAGACAATAACATACTTAATCAGGACGTGAATGACAAAGGTGAGTATTTGTCGGTTTTTATTAAGATGAACTTGCCCATTTATCATATTCATGCCAAACAACCAGTCAATTTCACATGGTCAATGTGCGTTTTATTACGTGGTTGTTATAGAAAATACTCACAGTGACGTCATTGAAGAAAGTACTGCAAATGAGCACCACACAGCTTATAATACTTTTGACGAACTGTCCCAGCTAGTGCGTGAAACGGAACTAACAGGATTTTCAAGAAAACGTCGACGGTATCGATTTGTCCAGGATGAGTGGTTTCTTATCGCTAAGTTAGAGTTGAGATCACCGAAATTGACCAACCACGAACGTTTCCTACTGCCCAACAATTAGTTCCATAGTAAGAGTGTTGATTTTGTGTAGTGGTGTGTATGTATGAAATTGTAGCGAAAGAACTATGCTCAAAATGCTCAAATACTCTCCATCGACCAACAGTAGTTATAGTAAAGTTCAACAGCCACCCGTTGAAAGGTAAACTTGTTAACAACAGCACATGTCAAAATAAATATGATAAGTGTGTGTATGCGTTTCTAACTATTCTTCATCATTCAGAGTCCATATCTCCTCCAAGCCCATCGATTGCCTCACAAATTTTAGTCTCTCCAGTCAACGTGAAATCTATAATTTTGGGAAAAAACGCCCCACTAGTTCGTACGGCTTGCCATCGGCCTATGTGGCACTTTATGATAAAGCCGAAACTAATGACTTGGGTGAAGGTCAAATCCCCGTTTCATTTGAAACGTTGAGACGCCTGCAGAGTGTTTACAAACTTGATCAACACACAATCGTCCGCAGTGGTTCGCCCGAGGTAGATGTGCGTAGAGAAGCGAAATTCGACAACAAAACATGCAGGAAATGCGGGCATACTCGCGTTGGAAAAGCTAGACACAAAAAGAAAAAGCATTGCCATTGCAAATCGAAACGGCGCAGAAAGTCCAAACCAGCTGTCACTTGTCATAGATGCAGTACCCACACAGTGGTTGACACGGACACGCCCGCTGCAACCATCCAAAATGTCATTGCGCAAGCTAAAAATATCCTTGCTCAAACTAAAAATGTCGCTGATGAAGATAAAAGCCATGTTAATGAAACTAAAAGTGTCGTCGAACCCCAGGCCAATAAATCACAACTTGTGGAATTTTCCATTCAAGCAGGCGACTCCATGATAAAGTCTCCCGAAAAGAAAGTCACTTTTAGAACACCTCTTGTTGAAACGGTAAACAACCCATCTCTTGCCCATGTGCGTTCAACAGAAGGCTCTCCCATCGTATCCGCTGTTGGTCCCGGTTTGTTCAGAAAAAGTAGTCTAACTTCGCCCATCAAACCTATATTAATTAAAAATAACGTTTCGCCTTCAACTACTTCGCCAAAGTTAACCAACGATCATGTTTCGCTTTCAGCCGTTACGCCACCATTAGCTCAAAGTAACAGTGCACTTTCGACTGTTACGCCACCATTAGCTCAAAGTAACAGTGCACTTTCGACTGTTACACCACCCTTATTTCAAAGTAACAGTGCACTTTCGACTGCTGCTGCATCAACGTTGGTTTCGAACAACAATACACCTCCATTAACAGAAAAAAAGGACATGCTTTCAATTGACACACCCGCGTCGACTGATATTGATTTTACATTTGATAGCACTATACCGTCGAGTACCAGTTTCAACGCCCCTTTAACTACTAGCAATAAAGCGGAGGTTCTGAGTGGTAGCAAACCTCTGTTGAGTTCAATTTCGTATCCGTGTTCCACTGACCAATCCAAAGATATTGCTCTCAAACGTGGTAATGTATCATTGTTGAGTCACACGCCTGATGGTCGTGAAACGCCAAGTAAGTTGGTTCGTTTTGGCGTCGGCACTTCGACCACGTCCACTGTTGGCAGCAAAAGCTCCGACGAACAACCATTTACACCCCCTGCTTTAATTAAACAACCAATTTATCCTCCCGTTGATTCTCCTGTTAAATGTAAATAGCATGTGTGGCCACCAATTTATATTTTTGTAGTTAGTACAGATTCTTCGACGTCATCAACACTGGCAACAGCTAGTATGCTCAAAGCCACGCGAGCTGAGAACACTGTTAGCGAATCGTCCAATACACTTTCCGGCTTCAACTCGCCGAAAATCACGTCAGATTCAACTAGCGCCTTCGATCAGCATAATTTATTCAAAAGTACTGAATCAAACGAAGGTGCGACCACACCCACTTTCAAACTCTCCCAGACCAACACCGAAACCACTAGTGGGAGTAGTAACACTACAAGACATATTACAGGATTATTTTCGAATGATTTGGATAAAGATAGCGAGTCTAAATCGTTGCTTGGGATGTCGTCCCCATTTAAGTTTGGTTCAGATTCGACAACTTCAGGTGGAGGTTTGGTTAACTTTAAAATCCCATCAAGATTGAGTGATTCTGAAGGAGCGAACACAGCGCAACCGAACGAGGTTGACGCTTCGGTGGGTTCTTCTCTAGAAAAGAAGTTGCTTGGAAGCGTGCCTTCAGGGTTCGGCAGTTCGACGTCCTTCACCACAACAAGCCAACTAGCTCCGTTGACATCATCAGGCTTTGGACAAAATTCCAACAATGTATCAGCTACTCCAGTGAATTTTGGCTTTGGTTCGACCAATCCAAATCAAACCACTTCCAATTTTTCTACCTCATTTGCCACTGCAAACAGTAACTCTCTGAACTCTTCCGCAATTACCGCCTCTCTGAATCCGGAAAACTTTATAAGCACGTCTGAAAATGCTTGCTTTGGATCTAATTCAAGCATTGGTTTTGGTGGTACCAAATTCAATACAAGTTTCCCCAATTTGTCCGCCAACCCAACTTCATTTGGCTCGAACACCAATTCGTTTGCAACCACTACAACAGCTAGTAAATAACTGCTGAATTTGCTTGGAGTTACTTGATTTCTGTTGTAGATACTGGTTTCAATTTTAATGCGAATCCAACTCAGTTTGGGTCCAACAGTACGCTAGTTTGTTTTGTGTTAACTAATAACAAATTACACAGCTAATTTATCCGCCGGGATACCCTCATTTTCGAACACTCCCCAAGGCTTTTCTTCCCAAACCAACACTTCCATTGGCAATGCACAAATGAAACCATTTTCTTTCCAACCGAGTATTATCGCTTGTTGTTTGATTGGTCGTTTACCTTTTGTGTAGCGCCCGTTGCCTCGACTGGGTTAAATTTCAATTTTTCCAGTGGTCAACCGACGTTCTCAAATTTCTCTCAACCTACCACCACCACCATCGGTCGTCCTGGAAGTGCTGGTTCCACTGGGTTTTCATTTAACAACCCTGCGCCAACTGCTCCTACCTTCGCTTCTTCGAGTGAATCAAGCGAGCCATCATCTGCTAGGGCTTTCATGAGAAAACGAGTGATTAGACAGAAACGCAATAGGCATTACTGACAACTGTACGCGTGCACATATCGGTTGTCATTGCCTGATAAACAACTGGCCAAACCTACTTATGTATTATACTGAGTGTAGAGATTTTATTTTTTTGTTTATTACTAGCTTGTCTGAATTTGGCTTTAATCGGCGAACCTGCTCTTTATTCTGCCTATTAGTTCAGTTTTTTAATAAAACGACTAGTTTTTAATCTTTTCGAACAAGAATGGGTGTCACAATTATTTGTTAACTTGATAAAATATTCAGTGACACATCCGTTCGATGTCTGTATAACTTTTTGATAAAGGTAACAACAAATAAACTCGTGTTCTCAAACGTGAGCAAGTGTCGGTGGGTGAGTTATTTCCTCGTTAGTTGGCCCAAAATTTTAAGAGTGCGTAAGACGTCGAGTCGCACCATAATTACTAAAACTTGCTCAATGATTAAACTTCTGTTGCCTTATTTTTTAGAATTGCTCTTAAAAAACTATGACTGACACGAAACCCCAAGGTCAGTAACACTTAGGTTCTGCGCAATATCCTCATTGTCACTACTATGTGAACAATGCAGACATCATTGATGTATAACTCATTCAATTCGGGTATAAGAATCTAAAAGAGGCGTACAAATATTCATAACAGACATTGATTTAGTTATTGATATAAAACAAATTTAGACAAAACATATCGATAGATTCGCGTGCGTGCGCCAGTGATAAAATAATTTTCTTTAACAACTAAATTTTTAGAGCAAACAGGACACTAAATTATAAAGCACACACACATAGTTATTGAATGAATAAAGTTTTAGTTTTCATTTTTTACGCGATGTATGCGGACAAATTTGAGAGGAAAAATTGGCTCAAACGTATTTTTATCTGAATTTAAGCAAAAATCATCAATATTATTTGTGAAAAATATGTTCAAATTTTGTTCGAACTTTATAAATGATTTTTCGTTATTTTAGGTAATTCGCTGTATCATACAAAATTATTTTGGTAAGATTAATCAATTACTCAATTTACTTGAGAATATAGAAACTAAAAAAAACACTATTTCTCCATTTCTATTGTATGAACTATCATAAAAGGCAAAAATGAAGCAATATACATAAAGATTAAAAAAGTGATAAAATAACAATTTTAACTTTAAGCGATACTATGTTTTAATTATTTCAATTTGAAGATATTAAATAAGGCGTTGCTTGATTATTACATTAAATGCGGGTGGGATTACATAAATGTATTTTTGTTAAAATTTGCTTTATTTCACGCATTAATTTAATATCTGTTATTAATATTTATCCAACTACTTTTGCTTTAAATCCGAGTTGAAAGAGTTAAACAACTATTACTGCAACTAAAGTAATATAAGCAGTTACAACACCTTACAATGTTTATTTTCAAATACACAAAATCCGGCTAACTCACGCAGTAGCGGCGATATGGCGTGAAATCATCTTGGAAGATAAATACACTCTTTTTCGTATTCAAATGCTTAGTTGCCTTCGACATAAAATAAATTAACCCGCCAGAATTCGTTAAAATTTGTAGACACGCAACTCTCAAAGCGAATCGAACAACTGAAGTTATCAATATGAGTGAGCACACACTGTTAGGCCACATGAAATCCTGTTTGGAAAACATATCATTATATCTGATATTTGATCAGTTGCGGTACGTTGTCAAATTTCAAGCATTTAAAAGTAATTTACACCCACAAACAGCACTACTTGAATATTATTGCGCAAATAAACCACCTGCCTTTTTAATGCCATAATTGCGATATTAATCCAACTAATCGTTTTTCTTAACCGACGGCGCTTCAATTAGTTTCGTGTTTTATCCGCTTAAATGGCGTTGCTATAGAGATAAACTCGTGTTTTCACCACAGACGCTTCTATCGCGTAGAGTGGTAGCATATAATGCGCAATAAAGCTGTAAAAATTCCATAAATTCCAACTGAAAAGTAAAGAAAACAAAATATTAATTACAGAGGTAAATATTTCCCAAGTACGGATTAATAATGGATTAAAAACCAAAAACTACAATGTAATATCTGCTTTTCGCCGTGTGAGCGGGTTCAAAATGTGTTGCCGGGAAATTGAATAAATTAAGTGATCTCTATTTTAGAGGCGAATGTGTCTAGGACGGTGTTAACTTCTAATCCCTGCTCTTCTTTAATAGTGGCACGTGCATCTGCATTCAAGAATGGAAGTGGCTATTGGCACGGTAAAATTTAATCCTGGTCCCCCAGTTTTACCTATATTTCATTATTTGTGGCCCTTAAGAGCGGTAGCGATGGGCCACAAATAATTAAATATGGCAGATTCTGAAATCTAAACTCTGTAGCTTTTCTAGAAATAGGTGTTGGGGTGATTAAAATATTAGATTACGCAAGCGTACATGCCGTTTAGGATTAAATTTTACCGTGCCAATAGCCACTGCCTTCAAGAATAGTGGCAATTACATAGGTGTTGAGCGTATCGCGACTTACACAAATACCGTATTGGGACTTTACGTCCAAAAGTGTACATTAATCGCGTTTCCACCGCTTGAATACACATTAATTGTGCCAACACCACTAATCTGGTATTAGGTGATAAACGGATTAGTTTATGCTGGAACGCCTGTTTTTCGTTTTTTGCTGTCCATTGCTAGCATTGGCTACTATTCACGTTGTGCTAATACTACCATAGAAACGTATTGCTAAGCTTAATTGTCGCGTTAATGAGGCTATTACAGCTACAACTTTAAACAGCATTATGAATCGGCACGTGCACCGTACATTGTTACTGTGGTTGTTTCAGCGGACGATATTTTAAACTCAAAACAGCAACTACCTTTTGCTAGTAGCTTCGATTGAATTGTGATATAAAACATGGGCAAATTTGTTGAAACATTTCTTTTTACTTCTGAATCCGTAAGCGAAGGTCACCCAGGTAGGTCATGCAAGCTGCATGCAAATGTTGTTCTTCGATGAACTCACCGTATATTTGGTGTAGATAAATTGTGTGATCAGGTGTCAGATGCCATATTGGATGCATGTTTGGAGCAAGATGAAGAGTCCAGAGTTGCATGTGAGACCACAGCTAAAACCGGGTTGATACTGCTTACAGGAGAAATAAAAACCAAGGCCATCCTTGATTATCAGGCTATCGTGAGAAATGTTGTTAAGGATATTGGTTATGATTCATCGGAGAAAGGTTTTGACTACAAAACATGTTCGGTAGTTGTTGCAATAGAAAGTCAAAGTGTTGAAATATCGGAAGCTGTAGACCACATTCATGAGCCGTAATGATTTATCTTAGCTCAATTTTGTTTCATGTTTCCTCGCGTGTATCATTGAAATAATGCAATGTGTAGAGAACAACATCTTGATATGGGTGCAGGCGATCAAGGTCTTATGTTTGGATACGCAACTGATGAAACCGCTGAACATATGCCTTTAACTACAGTGCTAGCCCATGCGATAATAAAGCGCTTGACTGAATGCAGAAAGAATTGCATTATTCCCTGGCTGCGGCCGGATGCCAAAAGTCAAGTAACAGTGGAATATAAGTATGACGGGAGCTTGGGTGGTGGTCCTGGTGCATGTATACCAATCCGTGTACATACTGTTGTGCTTTCCTCGCAAACAACTGAAAACCTTGAACTGGAGTATGTACGCAAGACTCTGTTGGATCAAGTTATTAAGGTAGTTGTGGTGTGTGGTCAAGTTGACGACTAACTTGGTTTATAGCACGTTATTCCATCCAAATATTTGGACGCCGAAACCATATTTCACATTCAACCATCTGGTAGTTTCACTATTGGTGGCCCCAAAGTAGCATTATTGCTTGTTGTGAGTTTATACGTTGTGCTGGTGTAGAGTGATGCTGGTTTAACTGGTAGAAAAATTATTGTCGATACTTACGGTGGATGGGGAGCTCACGGTGGCGGTGCTTTCTCTGGAAAAGATTACACTAAAGTATTAGTTTGGTAGTAGGTTTCAATTTCACGTGTGTGTGTGTGTGTGTGTCTAGGTTGACAGATCTGGTGCTTATGCAGCAAGATGGGTTGCTGTCTCATTGGTCAATGCAGGCATTTGTCGAAGATGTCTAGTTCAGATATCTTATGCTATTGGCGTAAGTCACCCATTGTCGCTTTTCATTGACACCTATGGAACATCCAAACTCCCAACGTCAACAATCATAGAGATAGTTAATAAGAATTTCGATTTACGACCTAGCGCTATAGTTCATCAATTGAATCTCAAGAAGCCCGGTTACAAAAAGACCTCCTTGTATGGCCACTTCAAAAATGGCTATCCATGGGAGATACCCAAGAAGCTCGACACCGGTGACAAACTATGACACATTGTGGTTACATTAGCGTTAGTGTGTTATTCAATTCACTGCGTTGTTTTTTGCGGACAGCCATTTTTATTAAACTAAGCTGGTTTGTTTTTAATCCCTTCTATTTTGTAACTTGGTTAGTGATTCCATGATAATAACGATTTGAGCGTGCAATAAAGAGTTCAATAAAACAATCAACGTCGTGTTGTTCATAGAATGAGGTAGTAGTAATGATGTAAAGCATACTTTTGTGAAGACTAAGTTATAAGGATGATGATGATAATACTATGGTAAGATTGTATAGTTGGTCAATTGAAACAACCTGTAATTTTAAAAAGGGACAGTGTACCCATCTGTGTTGTAGACAAAATGCCATTATAACGTTCACGCTCTTGAAATCATGCAAAATTTGTGTGGATGACTGTTATATTTTGGAAGTGCAGATTGTTGCAGATACACAATAAGCTGTGTTATTATGCTCAACTGTACAAAGTAGATTTGGAAAAGAGGCTATATTTGATATCTGTGGTTAGGTGACTAAAGATTAGACGAATAACATTAACCAGTGGAGTAATAAAAGTGCTCTTCATAGTGTCTACTACGAAACAAATTGAACCCCAACACTAACGACCATTTCAAAAAGATAATAATGTGAGAAGACCAAATTAAATCATGCCCAACTTGAGCAGGCTGATTACTCACAATCCTTTCAATAAGAATACAATTGGAAAACTAGCTTATCGGGTATTGGACAATATAATAAGTCTCATTAATGGATTTAGGTATAAAAAGTCGATTTCGGGTGATTATTATCTTAAATGATAAAAGTCCTCATCCGACTATAACTACAAAGAGCCTCTCAGTACTCATGCTCTTCGAATGGTTCATGGTACCAGTGAATCGATTAAAGATAATAAAAATTGTTGGTACTTTTATGACAAACGATATTTGATGTTAACGATTATTTCAAAAATCCTTTATTATTAGAGGGGTGTAGCAGCTCCGTGTACTAAAACTATTAAGATTAATGTGATCTGTTCTGTAACTAGATTACGAGCTCAATAGTGAAAATGAAAATCTGATGGTATCACAATTAAATAACTTTTCGATGAAGACATTTGCCCACTACTGTAAAATCTAGCAAGGTAACTACTGGATTAAAATGCTCATTCCACAATGTTATAGTGAGTGTTTAATTGTTGTGTATATGTTGTAGGGATATAAGCTGAACTTGGTTTAATTATTGGAGCAACTCCGCACGCATCAACATCAATAGCATTGAAAGAAAAAATCCCAGGCAAGTTACATGCAAGATGAAAGTAAATGAAGATATGTAACGTAACAGTAACTTCAAATTGAGACTAGTGAACACATTTACTACTTCTATTCCATGTTATAGTGAGTGTTTAATTTTTGAGTATATATCGTAGGGATAGAGGCTGAACTTGGGTTATTTATTGGAACGACTCCACACGCATCAACATATCAATGGCACTGCAAAAAATCCCAGGCAAATTACATGAAAGATAAAAGTAAGTGAAGATATGTAACTTCAAATTGAGACTAGTGATCACACTTTTCACTTTTTTATTCCATGTTTTCATAGTTAGGAACGTATTCAGACGATTCACTGGCCCCAGGGTTTAAGGGCGGAAACATGGGATCCATCATTGATGGATTTTGAGAAAGTTGTTGATTTTTGTCATTTTTGTTACCAATGTCATCCTTTTTCTTCATAAAATATTCCATTGGAGGTTGTTGATTTTGAGGGTTGGAATCGTGCGTGTTTTGTGGAAACATGTTCGCCATATAGTTGTTGTTATTGCTGTTGCTGTTGTTGGGCATGGCATTGGGATTGTTCATCATTTGTCTGTTGAATTCAAATGATCTATAGTCGGTTGGCATGGATGGTGGACAGCCTTGGTTAGACATCCATGGAACATGAAAATTGTTCGAATGTGTCATGGCTGGTGGTGGAAGGTTGCTGTTATTGGCGTTGGCATTCATATTTTGCCACATGTTCCACATCTGGTTGGTATTTGGTTGCGGCATGTAACTATGAGTCATGTCCATATTTCCAGGGTGGTTGCTACTGATATCAGGAATGATTGAAGTGCTCATGTTTGATGAATCAGTAGTGTAGTCGTTGGGTTTGTTGTCTCTTGACTCGTCGACTTTGATCGTTTTGAGATGCTGTTCGTTGTTGCCACTACCTGTTTGTTTGGATCGATGTCTGTACTTGGCTCGTCTGTTTTTGAACCATACCTTCAAAATACATATATCACAATTAGAACCCAACAACATATATTTTCCCATTAGTAAAATATCTGCAATCGCTCATACTTGAACTCTAGACTCTGGAAGGTTTATTTTTTTTGCCACTTCCTCTCTCATAAAAACGTCGGGATAATGGGTTCTTGAAAAGAGTTCTTCTAACAAATCTAACTGGGATCTAGTAAATGTGGTGCGTTCACGTCGTTGTTTCCTAGGGTAATCATTCTCTAATGTATCAACATGAGTGACTTGGTCAACGATTCAGCCGGGGGAAAAAATACCATGAGGAGGATAATTCCTGGAGTTCATACCATTGCCATTGTAGCACGGAAAACTATTCATCTTGCTTCTAAACAAGGCCGGTTTATATAATGCACAGTCATGTAATAGCATAAAACTATTGTTACATGTAGTAAAACAGTGTTTACCACAAGTTAAAGTTAGGCAACCCAACTACAACACATCAACCTTATCCTACTGGCAGATAAGATACAATAAGATTTAAACTTGTGATAAAACTAAAAGCTGAAAAGATGATTTAATTAGGATACCTTCGGATTTAGATATAACAATTTAACGAGATAAAGTCTATTAAGGCGATGCGTCTTTTCTCAACACAATCCAGTCAATCTTTGGCGAAGGGTTGTGTCGGAAGTTGTAAGCTTAGAAACCTCACCTTTTAAGTCGAAAAGTCGCTTATTGGATTTTAAATATTGATACACTTTGTAAAGTTTAATTTATCAATTCATACAGTCAATCATAGAAATTTTTTGGTGGGAATTTTTCTCCGTATTATGATACCTTCATGTATGCGGAATCCTACCAAACATCTAGGTTACTAGCATCGGTGTATGTTCTAGTGACGGCCTAATCTACTCAATATTAACAACAAGTATAGATTTTGGCTTAGGATCATCAGCCTAAGGTCGATCAAATACCAATTTTATCCGCCATATCCAACTTGGCAACGCACAAAATCCCACACTTGTATGTACCTTAAGGAGTGGCATTTTTTTATTTTATTGGTATGGTTGTTGGATTACAAAGTGCACCATCGAATAATAATAAACAAAACAAACTAATCTCTCATACTGGATTATAATTGTGAATCACCAATAAAAGCTTAACAAAGTATTCACCACATATTTCCACCCCTAAACAGCACAACTACCAACGAAAACATTTTGCCATAATACGATCGATTTAACTTGCATGTTTTTCATCTTAATGCGATTACCCTCTGTATTATTTTTGGTTCGGTGTCCTTTTCCGATGTACAATAATATATTCAACGCCAAAAGCAGCGTTTTAACTAAACTCGACTGATAATTTTAGTGCTAATTGGAGTATTGTGGTTGTGTGACATTCACAAGGCCGTGGGAAATCTTTCTCACGAAAGCATGTCGGTACACCACCAAACCGACAACCCTATGAACATCGATCCGTCGATTCCACAGAACTTTTATTTGTTATTTTTGGCAACTTTTCTATTAAGTGACACACTAGAGCAATATTTGATGTTGTTTGAGAGTGACGAATAAACATATCACAAACAAATTCGCCTAAACTCCGACAGCATCATGATGAGTGCCGATTGTTTAAACGCCTGTCACGCCAAACTCGATAATGTATATAGGTGTGTTTTGATGGGTGGATGTTATTCATCAATGAGTTGCCGCACAATTTCCAGTGATATCGTCCACTGATCGAGTGCTGATTCAATTTTTATCCATCTTTTATATTGTTCAAAATAATCGCTTTTGCAAATAGTTCACTTTTAATACGATTATTGTAAGCGTTTTTTCAGCTTATTCATTAACATGTGGTTGTTAATTTCCACCTGAAACTAGTTGAAACGGAAACCTTGCCACTAAGCTACTCCAATTTTGGAGAGAACACCGCGCGTCATTGAGATTGTTGATGTCGCCGTAGGGCTAGATTTCGACTTAAATTCAGAGCTAAAACTTCTTATTCGTTATTAAGTCGTTTTATGTTGATTTATGGCATAAAATTGATGTAAACATTTTGACAGGGAATTTCTAGTGGAGGATTTTTTGCCGAATAAGCGTTTCTGAATGGCACTTAATTAATTATTTTACTGCTCTCTGTACACCAAAAAAGATCAATTAATGCAATATTAAGGGATAAAGGTTGCATTAAACTTCAATGCTAATATTATCTCTTATTTCGACGTTGTTGGATTGATCAATAGTGAACTGAACACTTATCGTTTCTACGGTACAATTTACAGACTTGGGTTCTTTTTCGGGTGGTTTTTACGGGCCTATCAATCAAAAAAATTAAATAATATACTTTAAGGTTGATATTTTATCCATACTGAAAATTACATATATATATATTCTGTTTCTTTACATATTTGGAATTGCGGCTTTCTGGTACAATTAAAATTGAACGATTCAGTTATTATTGGATAAGTTGGCATTGTCAAACCATTGCTGGATCAAGTGCCGTCGTTTAAACTTAAGAGACTTGGTATGGCTATTAACACAAAGAATCGACCAATTAAAATATTACTTTGTTAATCCTCAAATTTGTTGAATTCAAACTAGCCAATAGTTCTATTTGGCCCAGCTTGAATATATTTTGTTAATTCAATTAAACTGGAGATACATCATAATTTCACAGGTTAAATTATATTTGGATTTGTTTTAAAAAGTATTACAAACCTGTAGTTATTTATTTACAGAACGTTAATAAATTGAACTGTGAGGATCTCGCATGAAATATAAGATTCTTATGAATTCACATGTAAAAGTAACCTTGAAAAACCTGTAAATATTAGGAAGTTGTGTTAAAATGAAACCTTAGTTAAAAGGCAGAGTACAATAAATGCATCCTGTTGTGAAAGATTCATAAAAGTAAGATTAATTATTAACAAAAACTAAACATGACAACGCATCAAGGAGGGTTTTAAAAAGTGTTTTTGCGCACCTACTTGAAGAAAAAAGAATTAAAATTGCTAACATATCCATATAGTGTGTTTAATACCAAAATGAAAATACAAACAATCCAGTGTAGGCTGCTGTCTGCTAACATTACAAGTAGCAAAATTAAAGTTAAAAATAATCAAAGAAGGTGTCAAAAAACTCATTTTTTCACATAAATCGGTCTCCCGTCGCCACACGACTGAACGCGAAAACACAAGATTTAACTGAGGCGCTCGAACGGTTGGCGATGGACCCTCACGAAGAATTCGACGTTACGGACGACGAAGGCGAAACTAGAATCACAGCGGAAACCCTCGGCATAGTACCTCAGCTACAGTAATTGAGTTGACTGGCGCTTGCAACATGACTAATGTGAAATTAGAAACGTTGTGGCCACTGTTAACCTTGGGTGTCCATTGGATTTGAAGAAGATCACGTTACAAGCTAGGAACGCCGAATATAACCCAAGAGTATACTTTTTTTATTATTTGGTTGAAGTTGATGTGAGTGGATTTAGAGGTTTGCTGCAGTAATCATGCGAATTCGAGATCCAAGAACAACTGCATTGATTTTTTCTTCAGGCAAGATGGTGTGTATCGGCTCCAAGAGGTATTTTTAGAAGTGTGGGTGTTTTTTAATTGTTCAAAATAGTGAAGAGCTCGCAAAGTTAGCCTCCAGAAAGTACGCAAGAATTATCCAAAAACTCGGCTTCCCTGTCAGATTCCTAGATTTCAAAATTCAAAACATGGTCGGAAGTGTTGATGTTGGGTTCCCCATACGATTAGAAGGGCTCGTTTTATCTCACAGCCAATTCTGCAGGTAAGTTTCGTCTTACTTTATAGTTTTGAAAGTAATTGTGTTGTGTTGTAGTTATGAACCAGAGTTATTCCCTGGATTGGTGTATAGAATGCTAAGACCAAGGGCTGTAATTCTTGTGTTTGTTTCCGGTAAATTGGTGCTCACCGGGGCGAAGACTCGTTTCGATATTTATGAAGCTTTTGAGAATATTTATCCAATTTTGCAAAACTTTAAAAAATAGATTATTTTTGGTTATTTTTGTAGGTATATGACGGCATTTTTTGCGCTAATTTCAGCCAATTATAGTATTTGGCGCAATTGCGTGATGTATTTTTTAAAAATGCATCTCTTAAAGGGGTTAATCACACAGACAGCTAGTAGATTGTAGTTATGTGTTGCATGGAAAGCAAACGAGTTATATTAATACCATAGTTTTCGGTGTATCATAACATTATGAATTAATTTTAAACCCATAAAAGTCAAAAATTATATAACTGCACCACTCATGGTTCCTAGAGATCCCCACTCGAGTGCTTGATGAATTATCGTTCACATCAGCAGTAATGGTATTGGGTTTTAACATGATTTATATCGATTATTATCATTTTTATTGGTGTATAAGGTTATTGTCGGAACGTTAGTGGCTTGGTTTGAGGGTTGAGATGAGTTTGGGCATTACTTCAGTAGAAACTAGAGGAACAAGAAGTTTGTTAGTTTGTCTGCGGACAAGACGATGTTATGAACATTCTACGCTGGAGAAAGAATCTCCTCAAGAGCTTGTCCTGCTTCTCAAGAAAGATGGCAAGGGCGAGTAGGATTCAACGCTTAATGAGCAATGTGACCATAAGGAACCGTAAACCAGAGCACTGCATCTTATCATGCATCCAAGATGCTCTAATACCGTCTTTGGGGATTGTATTTTGGCGGGTTTTGGTCTCTAGCTTCGGGAAATCGCAACACAACTAATAGTTAATTCAAAAATTCCCCACCTTTCTTAATTGTGCTAATGAGAGCAATGTTTGAACTTCTAGTAAAGAATAGCTTCGGAATTTGAGAGTCGTAAAGGATCCCCTTGATGTACCTGGGAAATTCTGGGTTAGAACCTTTAAAATTGTTCAACTTGAGCACTGGCTGGGTTGACAGCATCGTAACTGCGACGATATGATGGGTATTGGTAAGCCAGTTGAGTATAATCCCAATAAAAGTACGTTTTCACTTCCTTATGTATGTTCGTTACAATAATGTTTTCATTCGAGCATATAATTATATAGATAGACATTATGCAACAATTACGCATATTTATGGTACAGAAATTTATTGGCAGTGGCTACTGGTACAGGAGAAATTAATCCCTAACAGTATGTACGCTTGCGCCAACGTCACTTTAATATCACCAACACCTATTTAAAGAAAAGGTAAAAAGTTTAGATTTCAGAATCTACCATGTTTGATTATTTCGGGGCTCTGAGGGTGCTAGAAAGGGGCCAGAAATAATAAAATATACGTAAAATTGGGATCACCGGATTAATTTCTCTCGTAGCAATAACCACTTCAAATTTAATTTGTTACTTTACGATTGATTGATTTATTGAGTTATATGCACATATAAACACTAGTACTCATTTTATCGCACGAAAGCACCTTGAACCTTAATTAAATGAAAAATCTTGCGCTGCAACCAAATTGAGTGAATTGTTTCTTTTTGCAATATAAGCTGTGGAGTGTTAGAATCTTCTTCATTAAAGTGCAGCATAATTGGACCATATAACATCCACTAACATTTTATTGGATATTATTTCAATGGCTATCGATGCGGGTTAGATTACAAAGTATAATCCGCGTTAAGTTTCGCAATTTAATAAGACAACTGATCTCTCTACCACAAAATACTACAACATGGAAGAGTATGTTTCACGCACAAATATATTAATCAAGTCTTGGATAATTTCAAAAGACTGAAAATGTCCGTTCCAAATTTATGCAAATTAAATGTGATATTCGTGTTATAAAACATCATAATACGTTTTAAGCTATCAGAAATTTTCACCAAAAGTATTGACCGAATTGGAACACCGATAGAATTCATATTATTTCCCGTAAACAGACAATCATTGCACTAAATACCAAACAGCAATTTCGACTTATTTTAGCGAGTTTGAGACAGATATCAACGTTGTCATACTGTATAGCCTAAACATAATTTCGATAACTTATCATTAATCAAGGCAAACTACACACTAATGTGAAGTATTAAGCACACCCAGGATTTATTTCGATTGGATAAACCGCTTATAGGATACAGATAAACCAGGATTATAGAGTTGGAGTAGTGAACGTTCATTTGATTTTCGGTGTGTTCAGGCGAATAGCTCCAAGTCGTAGGTAATCAAGTTTTTGGTTTTTAGTTGTAGAAGTTGTATTGTGCTATTTTTTGTGCATTATTTAAATGAACATTTAAATTTAACTATAGATATGTCTACATTAGTGTGTAGTTGAGTAGGTGTTTTTATTTTGAAGCGCATAAAAATATGAATAGAAATGTTATGCAATTGAGTACTGTGGTGATTGTGCTTTTTAGTGTGTAAAAAAGTCAAATAATCCGTATGGATAGCTCTAAAGAAGCGTTTACTTCTGGAACAAACAGTAGTTCTACATGCAGAAGTACTAACAACGACAACTACGATCATTCTGTGTGTACGTGCGATGACAATCCGCCCCATAAAACTGAATTTTCGTACGATAATGTAAGCTTTTCAAAACATCAGTTGTTTTCAACTCAAATGTTTGCCCAAAGGAAACATTCAACGACGACACTAAAGAACAAATCCATTCCACCGATGAATCCACTAACACCAATGCCCCTCCTAAAATTGTATTTTATTTGGGTGTGTATTGAATTTATTATACACAAAAAAGACGATAGCGTTACTTATCGATAAGTATGAAAGCACATCTGTGGATTCGGAAGGAGCTGTTAAAGTACAAAAATCGGATATAGAAAAAACAATATGCTTGAATAATCACCTCTATCTTTTGAGAAATAATGGGTTATTTTTGTTGGACTACTCCTATTCGAAATTCAGCGCCAAGAACAACACTTGCAATTCGAGTTTGGGTGGTACATTCCTATAAACTAAAAATAAATAGTAAACTGAAAAAGATACAAATAACCAAGAACCTGCCGATCAATCCTTCAACCATATTGACAGCTTAAACAAAACGTTGACCAATTTTTATGAAGATTTTCAAAAAATAATCGACATTTGTCAAACCTCGGACATCATTCGTGTTATTGTGAAGTGCGACCACGATAGTTTTGAACCAAATGAACGCAATTACATTTGCATAATTGATAACAATACGCTGGATGAAAGTGTGCTTCTCGGCATCACAATAGATTCCAAGTAAATTTACTATTTGTTGTGGAGTAATTTTTGTTGTCTTCAAGTGATAAACTACAGATTGGGTTGGTCATTGATTACAATCATATAGAATCCGTTGAAATTGTTGGCGATGGGTATGTATTTAAATAGCACTTTCTTGACCCTTTCATCCCACATGTGTTTCGGCTGAAAATTTGCATTAAACTGTAAAGCTAATATGTCAGTTTCTCTGCACCGGTTAAAATGTGGAAGTGAATTTTATTACAACACATCAACGTAATGACTTTATTGCCATCAACCATAAGTAAATATAACTTTAATAAATACTTTCCTAGCTTTTTTAGTTGCAAAGCTTTGGGACATCAGCATTTAATGCCACGTATAATTTCGATGATAATGATATACTAGCAACTTAAAGTTTCTCGTTCTCATGTACTGTAAAAACCTATAAAAGTTCTGACACACGCGTTAAAAAGGCATTTCTGGTTCTGTACATTTTCTTGTTCTGCAACACATACAATTGACACAGAACGGTTAATATGCATAGATCAATACAGAAGACTTGTGAACCGAATTTGCTTGATTTTGAATTGTGCGTTTTGATTTATATAATGGTAAACTATCGAATGAGAATAATACATTAAACCCCAAATAACACCTGATTATCGTAGTTGATCAAATGAACCAGTAAATAAGCAATGGTAGAGAAACTTAATGGCTCAAGCGTATAACTCCACGCGAATATATATATATATATATATCGTTAAGTAATATTGTGTGCTATTTAAACCATATCATTAGATAATTAAAAGGTCGATTGATATGTGCATTTTTAACTGGAAACGGTGGGAGAGTAAGGTTTAGAGACCGGCACAAACTCATGATACCTATTCCATAGATGCATCCATCTGAATCTAAAGTATGAGCACTCCAAATCCATTAAAATCAGTCCAGTCCAAAATTTTTGGCGCACACTTCAGTACCTAACCACTTGGTTCAATCAATACAACAATACGACTAGCATGAATAATAACCTAACTCAAAGCACCTCACAACACAAAATGAGAAAATGTCGATCTTCCGCTGGAATAGCTTCCCAAGATTTCAATCTGTTAAACACTGCGTCGCTAGTCAACCGATATCTAACAAGACTAACAAAGAATAATCGCATAACATTTTTATGGCACAGCAATGATTATCACACGTCTGAGTTGTTGGAGGACACTGTCATGGAGATGTAATATTTTTCCCCGATTAAAGTTGTATTACGCAAAACTAGCGATGATATGAGGAAAACTCACAAAAAACAACTGACGAAACTTTTAGTTGACGTAACTTAGTAAACGTCAAAGTTACTCATTTTTGGCGCTTCTTTCCTAGATTATGACAGTTCCAAACGCTGGAGACCTGACCCTTGCTACCATCTATGAGGAAATCTCCAAACGTTTCACCGAGGAACTCAAACCGTACAAGTGTTTTGTTGCCAATGAAACCATAAGAATTTATGGTAAAATGGAGATGGCCAACGAAATTATCCCTCATCTCTTTCTGGTAAGCACTAGCCAACATTATCAATCTCTGTATCGCTTGTGATTCAAGGGGTCTGATTTCAATGCTTCAGATATCAATTTTTTAAAATCACACAAGTATCAACTGAACGCTCACTCAAATTTTATCCCATTTTTCTAGCATCACTCATGTGTTGAATGCGACGAAAGAGATCAACAATTTTTATATAGGAACACTGACTTATTTCAACATGAGGTATAAAATGATGACGCTGTTTATCAACTTAACTCCGTCACTAATAGTGTGTATGACCGACCGGAGTCTGAAATACTTCCATTTTTCAATGATTGTTTTCGATTTATCGAGAAAGCAAGGTGAGATTTAACTTATAGCTCCATTTAAATTATATTGCTGCATGCACTTTTTACCGTTTTAAATGACACGATTTTGCAATTAAATTTTGAGATATAAATGAACAGAGAAAACGGATCCAACATACTTGTCCACTGCCATATGGGCATAAGTAGATCGGCTTCGATTGTCATTGCGTATCTCATAAAAAAATTCAAGTTCACCTATGATGAAGCCTACGCCTACGTAAAACAACGACGCTCACTAATCAGACCAAACAGTGGGTTTATCAAACAGCTACGCATCTATGAAGGGATGGTCCACAACAAGTAGTTCATTGAAAGTTTTGTGCCGGATTTAGTGCTTGTAGGCGAATACACTTTGAAAACACCCCTGTAGATAGCACCACTGAAGGTGCTCCTCAGTCGAAATAAGTTAAGCAACTGCTGTTATCGCCGATTAAGTCGAAAACGCTTGTCCCCATTAACAACTTGTGTATAGGTGTCCTTGTTGTATTTTTGTGTCATTGATTTCCAACAGCATTTTCGCGGAACCGGTTATATACCTTTAAGGAAGTGGCTATTGGTGGTACGGTAAAATTTAATCCTGGTCCCCCAGTTTTACCTATATTTCATTATTTGTGGCCCCTAAGAGCGGTAGCGATGGGCCATAAATAATTAAATATGGCAGATTCTGAAATCTAAACTCTGTAGCTTTTCTAGTAATGGGTGTTCGGGTGATTAAAATATTAGATTGCGCAAGCGTACATGCCGTTTAGGATTAAATTTTACAGTGCCAATAGCCACTGCCTACCTTTAAATTATTTATGCTGATTTGAATAACTACCAAAAAAAAGTAACCTTTATGAGTGGAGCAATCCATGGGACAATTGAACCACGTAATTACAATTTGTCTGCACTCAATGAGAGATTAACGTCACAAACACTGGGTGATGGAACCTCCCCGTGCGTGCGCACAAAAATCATGAAAAATATCGAGTGGTTTGTGGTGCTACAACTACTCTATTTGACAATTGTGTTGTTTGTTGCGCAGGACGTGGGAAAATACCTAGGTCCGCAGTGGAAATCGCGCTTGACCAAAAACCTTGTGTTGCATGAGCTCTTTCTCAACTCTGGACTATTAATAACATGCTACACAATGTTTTTCTCCGTGATCATCTCCTACTTTATACTTGGTGTGCGCAACATGAAAAATCTCACCAAGCGAATTCTCATGGTAGTCTATTATTTGTTGATGTGGCTGGTGGTGTTGAAGATGTTTGACCGATTGGAATATTTATCTGGGCATTGCCATAAAGCGCCACACATTTCGACGCCTTCCCAGTGCAAAGCTTCTCACAAGAAATGGCTGGTGGTTGACTTGTCAGGTCACTGTTTCCTGCTGTCGATGTCGTCGTTGGTGTTATTGTCAGAGTTGGGAACGTTTTTGCGGCTTTCCTCGGCAGTCCACCCCAGCCACAGTAAAAGTATGCTCTATCTCGACAAACTGGCCAAATTCAGCTTATTCGCGGTCCCCTGTTGCTGGAACCTACTGTACACCATAACTTGCGCATATTTCCATTCCTCTGGGGAAAAAGTCGCTGGCACTATTGTCGGTGTGTTGTCGTATTATGTGATTCAAAGGCTTTCATCTGCGAATGTGGCCTGGATTTACGGACCGTCATACTAGCCTTCGGGTTATACTTATTTTTGATTTATCCCGTGTGGGTGTTTGTTGGTTTTGTTTTAAATCTCGAATTTGTTTTTGTTTTGCGCTCCGCTCTTTCTTTCCCTATATATATATATATATAAATCAAATTTTTTAAAGCGTTTATTGTATTTTCAGCTAGCCAACAAAATTTATAATTTGATCCATCTGTTGGATCTTTTGACGCGACTGATGATTATTCATCACGTGTCCTCTAAATGCAGCGTCTATTGTTGTTTCATTCGTGCGGAGGCTAAAAATGTCAATCCAACTACAAAAAGTAGTTTACTGTCAATGTTCGCAGCATGGATTTATTTTCTATACGCACACTTTACAGCGCTTTCGATGCATTTGAAATGTTGGTATTATTTGAATTTTCAGTTAAAGGTGTTAAAAACTGTCGTACTTTAAGTTGAACTTGTTTATGTTTAAAAATTATTCGTGTAAAAGCTCGACGACCGGATTAAAATCAAAATAGCGGATATTTCCAAGCTCTAGGAATTCGTATTAAAATTGTTTCAAAGCATTTAAAAAAATTAATTTTAATATCCAATGTTAGAATATCTGGATGATTCTAATACAAAGGCTATTAATATTATTAAGGGCCATTAATATAATTAAGGGCCATTAAATATTACTGTAATCATCCAGAATATTCCAGAACAGGGGTCTCCAAACTACGGCCCGCGGAACTTCCTCATTGTTAATTTATAAAAACAAGAAAACCCCTTCATACCAGGGCATTTATAAAAACTCAATTAATTATATCGTTATCTTAAGACAATGGAGGCTATATTGCAATTAAATTAAAAATA
>JAOPJI010057606.1:0-13123 GCA_027122695.1 Merluccius productus
ACCTTTGCAACATGTGAAACAGGCCCATTGGCTACCATGCATAATAAGCTGTTTTAAATTTCACATTTCAAATCGCGTAGACGTGATCGAGCCCGACCCGAACCCGAGCATCATTTCTAAATATCTGTCCGAACCCGACCCGGCCCGTCGGGTACCGTCAAGTCCCCTCGGGTCTAAAAAAGACAACAACTGGGGAACTTATTTGCTTGATGAATTGTAAATAAGTAAATAAATATTTTGTACACGTCTAGTTCATATTTTATTGTCCCGCAAGGGGAACTCACTTTGCAACAGGGCATTATAAACATTACAAAAACAACTTGATACATAAAATTCTAGAAGAATAAAAAACACACAAACAGATAAAAACATAAAAGACAAATTACAGTGGTGAGAGCTGTGACACAGAGAAAGTGCCAAGTGTGCAAAATAAAGTGCAATATTCTAATTATTGTTTATTCCATTCCTCTGGTGTATTTGTCGTCCTTTAGAAGTGTGCACTCTTTCTTCTCTGCTCGAGCACCCATCCATAGGGATTCATGTCCAGTTTTAACATGTTCAGCACCCAAGGGTCCTGCTGTGCCCCTTTAATGAACTCATCTATATTAATATGACCTGTAGCAAAACAATTGAATCTAGTTAAAACTCGCCTATCATCAGCTGCTCCTATGACTCTTCCTGCAATTGTTCCATCATACAACAATTCCTTACCATCTCCGTCAGTGTCTACAGCCTCCAATATCCGATCCACCACCTCATCCACGGTTAGCTGGCTGTCATTCAGGTCCTTCTTTGTGCTTTTGTTTATTCGATAGATGCTCTAGGGAGAGGGAGGGCGGGTATTAATACTCATCCTACTCCATGGGCCTATTGATCACTAGGGACAGAGTGGGGGGACATGTCCCCCCCCCACTCTTTTTTCTCAACCCACACTGTTAAAATAAAAAAATGTTTTTTACCATGAACATACATGTGTGCTGTCTCGGAGGTATCCCAAATTAATATTGAGTTCCATAAATAGGTTGCATACAGGTAGGCAAACACATAAATAGAATTTGAGCTTAAAGAAGCAAGTAAACATTACATTTTACTTGTGATTCTCGTCTTACATGCCCTCTTATATATAATTATTATATATAAATGCATATATTCCTAAAGGTGGTTTTCATGGCTAAGCACTTACAATTAGATTTAATGTACATTTATAATCAACTTTTTACATAAATATAACCAGCTCTGTTCAGTAACTCAGTAACAGCACTTTGTAATATTTGTAAGACTCTTTTCACAGAGGTGTCAGACACAGGTATCGCTCATTACACTAATTATGGGTCTGCTCATTTTATGTACCAGGGCACAGATAGTACACTTATCTTCACTAGTTTACTCTGCTACCTGTGTTTCTTACATGATAACTTGACACTTGGACATCACTCTATTCACCTTCAATACCTCATATATCTTAGTTAGCATTTGAACTCTAAATGGACTTACATCAATAATGGAACGCAACTCACTCCTGTCCACGTAGCCGTTGCTGTCTTTGTCGTACACTTTGAACGACCAGCGCAATTTGTGCTCAAGGTCTCCCCGAAAAACCAGATTCAATGCTGCTACAAACTCCAAGAAATCGATGGTATTATCCTGTAGATGAAGAAGATGAGAACACATGTTGATCATACAATTGGATCGCCGTGGTTTGTAGTAAAAAAAGATGGTAGGATGAAGCGACAGAGACACTTTCTCACCCCATTCCTGTCAAACGCTCGAAACATGGCCTCTGCGTAATCCGACACCTCTCCCGTTGGGTCCACTCCAAAAAACCTCTTGAACTCGTGCAGGAACAGAACTCCACTTGGACACTCCACAACAAACTTCTTGTACATATCCTGAAGTGCCTTGACATCAATCTCCTCATCATTCTTCTCTGTTTGGTGTATCTGACCCATGGTTGAGATGACTTCATTCAACACCTTTTCTCCATGTTTTTTTTAAGTATCTGTCTGTGGACTGTCTGACTCGTGAAGTCAACGGTGCCAATGTGTTCTGTTATAGCCTTGTATCCAAGGGTCACTCCTACTGTGTACACACAGCCGCTGGTGGTGATTAGCATGGCCTCAAAATTAGGCTACTCTTGACTACTTTAGCGGGGTTTCCTTCTTCTAGTTAATCTAACTCACCCCCTACCAGAGTACCAGAGCTTACGGTGCATCTCATTTACAGTGTGACCATTTAACCGGACAGCAAACAATGGACACTTGTTTGTTTAGTAATTAGGGCTGCACGATTATGATAAAAGGATAATTGTGATTATTTAGCCCGCACCATGCATGGACACACAAGATTCTAGCGCCCTTAATGTTATGTTATTTGTTGGAGCACTTATTTTTACTTGCATACAGAGTTTTAATCATTTGTAATTACATTTTAATGTAACCTGTACCAAATCAGATGTTTTTTTGTTGTTGTTTTTTTTCATATATAGCTTATTGTAGAGGCCAACATCGCGATTTTGATTAATGTGCAATTCATTGTGCAGCTTTTAGTACTAATATGACAATGGGATAAAGGGCTGTAAATAAGCAAATTTGAACCCAATATTCTTATTGAGGGTTTTGTGTTTGTTTCAGAGAAACTTCAATGATGTCAACAGATTAATGAGCAGATAATGAATAGAAATATTGATAATGTATTTCATTGTATGAATGGGGTTTTTAAACCATAATTTCTATGACAACTAAGCCATCTGAAAATCTTGTGGGCTGTGATTATTATTTTTACAGAATTGTATTTCCAAGGTTACTAAAGTTGTGTGTATACGATATCTTGGTAGTTGGAGTTCATGGTCTCCCTCTGCTTGAGTACTCTGATTTTGTGTGAAATGCTTATGTGATAGCAGCAACATTGTCACAATAATGTAGTTGAGAGGTGCTTCCAGTGTTCCAGTGCTTGGTGAGGAGATGAGGCTATGGACATATTGGGAAGAAAAATGTAATTCTTACTGTGTGAAGAGTTTTGCAATATGTATCTGTGACACGATTTATTAATGATTGTACAAACTAAAGCACACAGAAGAATGTGGCAAGAAATGTTGTATTAATGTATAAATATACCAGTATACAGTATCTCCGATCAGTCTGAATATATATGTCCTTAATCAGTCTCAGTCTTGTTCTGTAAGAAGATTCTTGCCTACATCTAATTATCTGGAGTCGTACCAATCTCTCTTAATTAAATTGCATTAGCTTTTAGGATAATCAATGAGAGACTCTGAAACCAAATCTTACACAACACAAACGTGGCTGCTCAACCATTTACAGAACCACCAATGGAAAAAAGACACTTCTTCGTATAGTTTTTAAGTATGGAAAAATAATTATTTTATCAAGACGATATTGACCAATTCCTAATCTACAAAGACTGCTACAACACAAAGCTTTATTTAACTTTAATAAATTAGTTTAAAAAGTGAAATAGGATAACATGTATGACTAGATTTTATTCACAAAGAGTAAAACCATTATTGTTTGCGGTTAACCTTATCTATCTATGCTGACAAGGGATTGGTACCTTTTTATCCTTTTAAGTCTTGGCAGCTGTGTGTTGTTGGCCACAAAACACACAGTTTGTGCCAGTAAAGCTAATCAGATACAGAGTGAAGAAGGTGGGTGGAGGAGGGGTGTAAAAACACAGGGGATTGACTTCTCAGGACACCTTTCAGACAAGCAAACTTCTCAATTTCCTACTCATGTTTTCTACAAACACAAATTAGTGCTTTAGAATAGAGTAGGAACGAACAACAGACCCTGCAGAATCAATACACATCCTTCCTGGGTCTTTTCCAGTACATATAGTCCTTAAGTATTCATAAGTCATTCTTGAAAAGGTGCTGTTGGTAAAATGTAAGCTATAATTGCCATAGCCATCCGTCAGCTATTAGTGAGTGAAATGTTCTGTGAGAATATCTGTTTTGGTTGACTGGGCCCACCTTTGTACCTTTGTATTTAGGTTTTAGACTGCTCCTGGCACATTTCTGACTGGGACATCTCTTCCCTGATTGGTTCGGGGAATCCATCTTGCCTATCAATCGCAGGTGCATGAATGACCAGGGATGATCATGTGGAAGTAGCTAGTGAAAGTGTGTGAAAAAAAAAAATATATATAGCGGTAAGTTGGCTTCCATACAATGTCCTGAGGCCACTGCATCTAGTGGTCATTGTAGCAACTGTATTAGCTAGTTGCAGGGTTTGTTGTTGCTTAGATTTTCGCTTGTGTTGAGCACCAGGGAGCATACCCTCTGTATGCTGGCCACCTGTACCTCGATGGCTGTGGACAGAGACTGATGTGGACTTGTCAGTAAAAGAGTTAATACAGAAAGTTGAAATAATTAATTAATAATAATTGTGCGGCATATGTAGAGGAACACCTTAGGAATAGGTGGGGTAACTAAATATTTACACTGATGGCTCAAGAGATCCTGAAATCAGAAGGGTGGTATTCAGCTTATCCACAAATCTGTCAGAGTAGAAGGTTGCCTGATGGGGTATCAATATTCTCTGCAGAATTAGTTGCGTTATTGGGGGCACTGGGGTGGGTGGAAACAGGGGGTTTGGGTAAAGTTATCTTGTGCACTTAATGGGGAAGGGGGGCAGAGCTAGACCAGACATAGTTGGGGAGATCTTAATGATGTTTTTTAAACTAGAGAGGCAGCGCTGTAATGTGGGGTTTCTATGGGTACCAGCACATGGGGGTTGGGGTTGAGGGCAATGAGGTGGCGGCAGTGGTGCAAGAAGTACTCAGATTGCTTAAGTAAAAGTAGTAATACCACACTGTAGAAATACTCTTATAAGTAAATGTCCTGCATTGAAAATGTAACCCAAAAAAAAGTAAAAGTACAAAAGTATTAGCATGAAAATATACTTAAGTACCAAAAGCAAGTACTCATTATGCAGAATGGCCCATTTCAGAATATTGGATATATTGGATTATATTTATTGATGCATTAATGTGTTCATCGCTTTAATGTTGCAGCTGGTAAAGGTGGAGCTCATTTTAATTTATTTTGTATATTTTATATATTAGTTTACATACTGCTGGGTAGCTTGTGTTTTATAATATAATGTATTTATTGATTATGTTTTTTATTGTTAATCTGAATCTGCAAAGTAACTAGTAATTTAAGCTGATACATGTATCAGATCAGATACATGTAGTGGAGTAAAAATAATATTTATAATAATAAATATTTGCCTCTGAGATGTAGGGGAGTAGAAGTATAAAGTAGCAGAAAATACTCAAGTAAGGAATACTGAAGTACAGTACAAGTACAGTACTTGAGTAAATGTCCAACCCTATCCACCACTGGGTGGTGGATAGGGTAGCTAAGGCATGTTGAGGCAGGGTTATATAGATGTGCAGGTGCCATTTGGCAGGATGGAGTGCCGCAACATCATCAGTGAGAGACTGAACCATCAACGTCAGGGAGAATGGAGAAAGCTATACAACATCGAACCATCAGTCAAACCTGGAAATAGAGTGAACATCCCTCGGAAAGATGAGATCAAATTGACAAGGCTAAGGCTGGGTCATTGCTGACGTGATTATTGTGGAGTCCTGAGTCTGTAAGACATGTCTTGATATGATGCATTGCCCGCTCTATGCCTAGGGAAAGGAAGGTTTTATTTATAGAATTAAGCAAACTGGGAATTATTATTTTTCTCCCTTAGAACACTAGGCAATGGGGTGATTCAATAAGAGAGAGCTAGGGAAGTAGTACTCCTCCTCAAAACCACATATTCAGAGGGCAAAAGCATCAGTGAAATTAATACACAAGGTCCTCGCTTATATCGAGGCACTGGGTATGTCTGTCAATCAGGAGAAAAGCTCATTGCAATCAACACAGGAGACCACCTTTATCGGCTTGTCTCTGGATTCAGTGTCAATGCGGGCACTGACGGGAGTGGGTAGAGAGGATTCAGGGTCTACTACATTCTTTCCATCTTGGAGCAAGATTGACCATCCAGACATGGCACAGGCTGCTGGGGATGCTGACAGTGGCCTCAGCAATCACACCCCTGGGGCAGCTGCATCTATGCCCTCTGCAGAAGTGGTTCAACAGCCTCCACATGGATCCTCGTCTACACAGGTGGGTCAAGGTCAGAGTCACTCACAATTGCCTTGTTCATCTCTTTAGGTGGAGGTGGAGGGACAGCACATTTTTGCTACATGGTATTCCTCTTGGCTCAGTCCTAGCGAGGGGAGAGATGGTGACAACAGATGCCTCACCTCATGGTTGGGGGGGCGGTGTGGCAGAAGAGGTCAGTCCAGGGAGTTTGGAGCCCTCAGTGGGGAGGGCAGCACATTAATGTCCTCGAAGTCCGGACTGTCTACTTGGTGCTGAAGCACTTCTTGCCCTTTCTCAGGGGCAAGCATGTGCTCATTCGAACAGACAACACCTCAACGCTGGTGTTTTATATCAACCATCAAGGGGGACCAGGTCACTGGGGTCCCTGAGAGAAGCTGAGAGACTGTGGACATGAGCTTATCCTCAATAGGCCTCCTTGATGGTAATGGACCTCCCAGGCAGAGTGAACTCTGTGGCAGATTTCACGCCAGAGGCTGCCCCCTGGGGAATGGAGGTGGCACCTTCAGGTAGTGCCACGGGGAAGCCCATGTATATCTATTCGCCTCAGAGTGCACAACTCATCGTCCGGAGACCAAGGCCCCACTTGGGATAGATGCTCTCGCCAACACCTGGCCGAGGGGTCTCCTTTCTGCATTCCCTCCGATCCTCCTAATAATGCCCACACTTCACAGAGTGAGATTATCGGAGCACAGGGTTCCCCTAGTGGCCCCCAAGTGGCCATCAAGGATATGGTTCTCCACACTCCTCAGTCTGTTTGACAGAGATCCTTGGCACACACACTTGCACACATTCATTTGCTAACCACATACTGTGTCTTGCTGCTTACTATGTTGCTCTACAAAAAGTGTTCAAAGATGAATTTAGACACTCTTAGTAGGATTTGATGAAAACAAAGATAGGCTCACTCCCCCACTCAGCACTATTAGACTACTACTATTAGTAGTCTAATAGTAGTAGTCTACTACTGCACCTGAACAACAAAGGCTTGACAGACATCTTAACCACCATAAACAAAACAAAAGCAATAACATTAATGAATCTAAGTTGTCAGTAATGAAGTGAAATTAATAGGTGAGTGGAGTGTATGGCGTGTGAATATTGATACAAGCGCTCAGTAACTCTACAGTTGGTGGAAACAACCCTGCCTGTTCTTAAGTCTCCACTTGGTGGTGATAAAACATTACAAAGAATGCAGCATAAAACACCTTAACAATGCACCCTACACACAAAACACAACACACATCATTGAAATAATCATAGGGCCCTCTTAACACACACACACACCACACAGTTGTTTTTGGGCAAAACATTTTTTACATGTCTTTCCCCCCCCCTTTTCCATCCACAAGCTTGGTTATGGAGGCACTGCCAAATTATAAATGATTGTCTGGGAAATCCTTTGAGATGATTAAAAGAGAAAATCTTAACATCAAATGCAAGGGGTTGCTATTTTGTAAAATAAATAAAAATAAATAAGTACAGACACGACACAGCATTTAAAATAGATTCAACAAATGATCAAATGACAAATAAATCCCATATGAATATTGATCTATTATACTCACGATATGATACATGATGCTGCTTTAAAATAATTCATGGAATTTTGAAGGCATGCCTGCTATGCCCATTTGAATCCCATTAGAATGAGAGCATTCCAGATTCTCTTTGTAAGGTAAGATCAGGTCTGCCCAGGAGGGCGGCTATTTCTGTCTATTCAGGAAGGCTTTCATTGAAATAAAACCAAAAAAAAGATCAGTGTCCTCTTCCTTTGGAAGCATATTTCTAGACTTGAATTTTTATTCTACACATTCACATGTCACAGAGACTCGAAGCCTTCGCAAAATGCATGAAAAGGCATATTGAAAAAGTTGAGATCAAAAGAAATGCGTTTAAGATTGTGAATGGCTCATAATAGCCTGCATACAAACAGCACACCCACACACACATGTAAAAACTGACACATGCAAAGACTCACACATGCAAAGACTCACACACGCACAGTGATGTCAGCCCATCCCGGTTGTGTGGAGGTGTAGAGGGAAGAGGCAGCGGGAGACTATGTATAAATCAACAACCTCTCAGCTGAATGAGGCTGCGCTGCTGTTAATGGTGTGCTGAAAGAGTCCTCATCAAGACTCAAGTCATCATAAATGTACACACTAAATATTCAACCATGAATATACAAAACGTACATAGGGGCGCTTTCGTTTAATTTTAATTGAGAATATGTTGTGAAATTGAGGGCATTGATATATATATATATATATATATATATATATATATATATGTATATACATATACATCTTTTAAACCTTTGTCTAATTATTCTTGTTGTTGATGCATTCCTTACCCATCAATCCCGGGAAGGACAGTGCGTCCGCTGAAACGATAAAAAGATAGAGCAAGAGCTCTCAATTTTATAGGCACATCTAGGAAAATAAAAACAAGAAACAGAGTGAAAAAATGTGAAAGTAGTATTTTAAAGCATTTTGTCACACAGTAAGAATTCAACAGTCATAAAGCGGTTAGTAGGTTAGCTGTGGTATGCACACAGACAGATGAAAGACCTGTTCCTGATGGTGTGGTGTCTGGCAGCTCGTACAGTAGTTACACTTTATAATGAAGGCGGCCAATTGAGTCTCGGATTCCTCCAGGAATTTGTTTCACTGATTAGATCTTCAACACAGTGCATCTTGGGTACATTTAAACTTTACACCCTACTTTCCTGTCTTTTTGCTGTATCTGCTGAAAGCCCTGTCCTTCAGGATCCTGCCTAATGACCTGAGAGATTAACTAGTGAATGTTTCAGAATCTGAAACCAAAGTAATTACTTGTATTATTTTTTGGTGGTGGTTCGTTTGGTGTCTTTATAATCATCGACAATTTTGGAATCATATTTTTGTATATATTACAATATTAAGCCTGCCCATTCACAAGTCAATACAAGCCACTAGTAGCTGCTAATGGTAAAACTATCTCAACTAAGATGAGATATACCCATTTGTTAGCTGGCATGGCTGCCATTTTAAGGAAAAAGCTTCTCATAGCAAAAGCAAGTATAGTAACCAACCAAGCAAACAAACACACATACATATAAAGTTTACAAACCCCTCGTTTTGTCAAGACAACACACAAAACAAGACTTTTGTTTGTAAGTAATAGGTATGTGCAATTATGACATGCAACATACTCTCTTCCAGTTGGCATGGCCTGTGTTTAGTGCTTTTGGGCTTGGCATACATGGGCCGCTGCCAGGGCAGTTCTATTCAGTAGCGTAGACTACTCCATCTCTTGCAGCCAGGGCGTTTGTTATGCATTAGCCTACAGTCCCAGTCTGGTGATTACAGAGGGCTGTGGCATCACGGAGACAAGAGTGCTGGCAAGCCAACACAGTTGTGCCAGGGGAAGAAAAAAACAGAGGTTTCAATTGATAGCAATGCAAATTTTTATTGTGAAGGTTTGATTACCCAATATGAATACCTGTTTAAAATGGCCTTAATGAGGTGTTAAAACCCTATGCAATCCATGAAATGTATTATGTGCACATCCAAAGCTGATGGTCAAACGTGCACATCCATAGTTCAAGGTCAGGTTTACCCGATTTCATTATCCCCATCTTAGGACCAATATTATTATGAAGACAATTGCAACTATTTATAATTCTGCTTTAACACTGTGGGGCATTTCAACATCTGGTTACTGACAGATGTTTCTTTCATTCACAGCATTACTTCACATCACAGTCAGTGTATGGTTAATTGTATTATCCATCTGTGGCAAATGGTCAATTTACAATCCACAACTTAGAAGCACTTAGTATCTTCATTAATGCAGCTTCTTAGAGAATCCATTTAAAATATTTTGTGGAAGACTAGGCAATTGACAACATTCAGATGTAAGGTGATTTTGTAAAGTTCCTGTGTCACATGAGTGTGAAAACATTTACTTTTCAAACAGGATCAAGGTTATTCCACTGGTCGTAACAAATGTAGCTTTTCTCCTTCCTGTGCTCTGTCATGATGAATCATATGTTGGGGTCAAAGGTCACCACAGCTTGTGATGGAGGAGAAGAATAGCCGTAGTGGTTGGACGACATTGATTTTTAATTCATCTTTGCACTTCCTGTCAACACATACACGCATGCACACACACACACTACACATACTACTGAGAAAGTAGCCCAAGGATAGAATAGATGGGCTTTTAGTTTTCACAACACAGGTTTCTTGCACTGACCTCCGGTTTATCATGGCACCATTACTCACATGAAAACAACACCACTCTGCGTATGCGCGTTTGACATTGAAGAATGTACAGTATCAATCTTCCATATTATGGAGTGAAGCGGCCCTTAAAACACTGCAAATAAATCAGAATGAGCCTACACACAATCGTTCTCTCTTAGACTAAAGTGAGGACGTATCACTACAATATTTGGTAGCACTTTGGAATAACTGAACTTTGAGGCATTAATAAAGTAGTAGTAGTAGTAAAGTAGTAAATAGTGAATTCATCATTAATAAAGCATTGTTCCTACATAAATATTCATTAGTAAGCAATTTACAATCAGTTATAAATGATGAATAAGATAATGGATTTATAAGACCATTCATAAAGCATGAGTAACAATGCTTTATAAACACTTAATTATAATGCTGCATCAATGGTCCGACTTTTTGGGAAATAGAGTTGAAATTAGTACTCTCTGATATTAGAAAATAGCCGAGCGTGACAGTTCCTCAGCGTAAGATATAAAATGTATGTAGGGAAGATAATGGTAACTAATGTCCGATCAGTTGTGTAGGAAATGACTACTCTTCTGAATACAGGAGAGAAGCATAATTCACTTTGTATTTCTTCCATTAAGAACAAATATTGAGTACTTAAAGGTGCTGCAGGTTTAAGATTTAAGAGCTATGATTTGAGTGTAATTTGTTAGAAATGCTAAAGCCATCCGTCAGCTATTAGTGAGTGAAATGCTCTGTGAGAATATCTGTTCTGACCAATCAGGGCATCTCTTCCCTGATTTGTTTGGGGACTCTATCTTGCCGGTCAACCACATTTGCGTACACAGCGTCATCATCTCAATGGCGGAGAAATGTAGCGAGGGAGGGAACGGAGAGGGGGGGGTGCTTATTTTGGATTTTAATTTTCTAAATCTTTTCCTATTCTGCTCTTTTCCACGTTCAAGGCTGATCACACCTGTGCCAACATGTTATTCCACCCTTTGGCTAGTATTGTGAATGTGTGTGTCTGATCTGACTTGTGGCGATAAGAAACAGTTTATTTGTTAGTTTATTAGTTATTCTAACAGTGTTAGAATATAATATAGGACATGCTAGGAGTAAGCCTGTAGCTAAACAAAATAAATGATGGGCAAACTCAGGGCATTTGTACAGGTCATTTGTTTTAAATAGCTAATGATATATTTGAAATTATTTAGTGTGGTGTATCCCTTGAGTCAAATCAAATCTAGGTTACTGTAAGGAAAGGCAGGAATTATGTAGTATGTTGAGAAATGCTTCCTAATGCTTCCTGTGTGTGTGTGTGTGGGTAGGTCAATGATTTTCAATTGTTATTTTAAAGACTTTCTTTTTCTGCAAATGTTGCTCTATCTCTATTTCTCTCTCCCTCATATATAGCTGGATTGTCAAGCAAAAGAAATCCATTCAGACCCATGCAATTAGATTGTTCCTCTAGAGTGCCCAAAACAAAACAACACAATCCAATTTCCAGTCTACAGGCCTTGTGCGGGAATAGCAGCAGCAGCAGCAGCAGACTGTAAGAACTCAGACAATACAACTTAGACCTCGATGCTGGTCAATGGCCAGTATGTGCATGAATATCAATATCAGCTTGAAAAACTGCTACTATATCTTTACTGTACATGGCTACCCATCTCATGGCTCACTGCCATTAGTAGTGTGTGCACAGTATTACTAGTAGTAGGCACTGATTTACCCTTACATTTACAGCTTTTAGATTTAGCTATCGTTTCTGGTATACAAAATGGATAGCTAGTGTAAGATGCTAAGTACTATTAATTGCCAGGACGTACGAACATACAATAAGTGCATAAGAGGTTTTATTTATTTTTTTAATTTTTTGGGGGGGGTTGGGTAGATAGAGGAGGGAGGCTATTCAGAGTCCATGTGAACTCTGAACAAATGAGTCTTGAGTCTCTTGCAGAAGTTGGTGAGCGACTCTGCTGTCCTGACAGCGGCAGGGACTTTGTTCCACCACTGCAATGCCAAAACAGAGAAGAGTTGTGCCTTGCGGCTGAGTGACCTTTGCGACCTCTTAGCGGTATCAGCCGGCCAACTGAGGTAGTTTAAACGATGTATTGATCAAAACGTTATTGCTGAAACAGCAGCAAAAATAATCCATAAAAACTAAAAAAACAATATAGATCAATGAAATATACAAATAAAATAAACAAATGAAAAATAATAAATACATCTCAGCTCTGGTCCTTCCTGCCTCTTGAGGAGTTATACAGCCTGATGGACGCTGGCAAGAAAGATAGAAATCAGTTGATTTACTTAGAATTACATACACATTATCCTGCCATATATATATATATATATATATATATATATATATATATATACATATGAAAAATGCACATTATCCTGTCTAAATTGCAGACCATGAAGCGTTCTTCATGGGCTGCAGAGTAGAAAAAGGAGTTTGGGCTGCAGAATGGTCTCTAGCGAATAGACCGGAGTGGAGTTAGAGAGGATTAAAGGCACTGGGGCGTTGCAGTAAATTCTGCTCTGGCTGAGGCCCCTGGCATCATCAGCATGGGACGAGGCCCCATAACACAGGGCCAGATTTTTTTTAGCTCTAACTCTCTTTGCTCCTTGACCTTTGCTCTAGCTCTTGTCATTGCAGCATTTCTCTCTGGGCCCACTAAGTATGCTCTTGCTTTTCCTTTCTCCCTCCCTCTGTCTCTCTCTCTCTCTCTCTCTCTAT
>JAOPJI010057617.1:0-13121 GCA_027122695.1 Merluccius productus
CTGCTTTCATTTTTAAAATCAACCGACTAATTGAAAAATTAATTGTAACTGGGCAACGCCAGTGATTTCGCGCTAGTCTTAAGTAAAACACGCTCAAACTAGTCATGTGGCTACAGTCCATTCATATTTGATTAACTCTCTAACAACGAGAAACACCAATCGGTAAAGAGGTTGAGATAACTCCCTCACACAATTTTTCAAACAATTATTTTTCGGTAAACTAACAAAAATGCACATTTAGTTATTTCAACCCCTAAGGAAATCATTTGAAGAATATCGATATATTATTGTGCGCTAACTCGCATTACTCAGATCATGTTCGACAGTGTAACATCGTGAAAACTATCTTCCACTAAGGATGTCCATGGAAGACAACTGAACACGTCACTGACTAAATATTGTAGTTTCGGGGTGAGAACACATATTCTTCTTTAACGTTTTTAAATAGGGGGTTGTTTAAGCTCCAAACTACTACACTTTAACCCATTATTTTATTTTTTGTGCTAGGAAAACAGTCGTTTAAAATTAATAAGTGTGTTACGCATGCGTGTTTTATAAATTAAAATAATCTTGGGATTAATTCACCACAGCCATAAAATAGCCGAACGATTCGGGTTCTTCGTCACCGGCTGAAAACTCGTACACCTCAAATAGCTCCAAACTAGCTCCTAACAAGTGTGCATCGCTGTTGTACATTTGAGCTCCAATTACAGACGCTTATGGTTTACGGAGTTAAACGAAGTCTCTCTACGAGCCCCGACCGGATTATTTATTGTTGATTTGTGAAATAGTTTGCATGTTTTAAAACTCCTTCGTTTTAGTGGTTAACTCATTGACTGTTGGTTTAAATAATTTTTAAGTGAATTTCCCGGGACAATTGCAGAGGGAGTCCCGTCAAACGCTGCTAGATGATTATTGTTGTTTACGAATGTTTCGTTTAATATATTTTGCGTAGAATTTACCCAAATTGTAAATATTATAATCACATATATAAGATAATGGATTTTTTATTATTTTTGCACATTGTTTTTTATCGATGAAAATATGGATTAGAGAGAAAACACCCCGACGTTTTTAGAGGGTTAAGTGAACCTATAGATAGCAACATAGCGGTAAGTTAGCATAATCAACCCCCATTTAATGAAGCCGAAGCGACAGAAGTTGGTCTTATTATTGATTTTATACTGAGTGAAACTATCAAATCTTATCAGATACTAAAATAATATCGCGATCGGATAATTTCTAGTTCACCAGATATCGAAACTTTAGAGGTTTAGTATTTTCCCAACAATTTAAAAAAAACACCAAACAATTTCGTTTGTAGGTTAAATATAAATTTCCGATTAAATTGTGATCTTAAGAATTCCACAAATATGTTCAAAAGTATCAACTACTAGCATAAAATGGCAACAAAAACTCGATATTTGGCAGGGTTTTCGACGTTGGAAGTGAACTTCAAGTTTAAATGTATGTTTTGTTAATGCGGTTGTTATTTTAATGATTGATGGCCAAAGCATCTGAAGATGACAGTTTGAAAAATGACTTTTTTACGCACTTTCTTGTTTCAAGAGAGTAGATGAATGGTCAAAAAGTAAAAACAGTCTTGTAGTTTGAATTATTAACATTAAATGGATATTTAATAATAGATATATAACAATTGATTGCGTTAATTACATTTGCATGAATAGTGTGTAATGGTTTACAATCTTTGAAGCCCAACCAAGTACCTAGCTTAATAGTTCGACCGCTTTGTGTTCTAGCATTCATTGAAAAAAGTGAATACAGTTCCAACTCACTCTCCAATTGATAGCATCAATAAAATAAATGCGATTAAATAAACAGTGATAATTTATCTAAGAAGGTCAGGGCGAGAAGCTTCCAATTAATGTTTTAATTCGATTAGTGAATATTTTAAGGCCAGAAAAAGTTAGCACGTCAATCCAACTCATCAACTTAAGCTACTGCTTCGCACTATTGTTATTAAATATATTAAATGGCTTTAACTACCAACAATAATGGGATCAATTAAAATGATTCGCGTCATATTGAAACATTTCTTTGTACCCATTGGACAAATAAGGCACAACGACAAAAAACTCGAGCTGTTTATTTACTGGTGTTAAATTCGATTATTAAGACGGTTGAAGCCTCGTTGAGGTTGTTTAGACCAGGCTGAATTGTGCATTGATCGCCGGTCACAGCAAGAGCTTCCAGTATCGTTAACCATCGTACAAGCTTTACGCTTTTCCAGTGGAACGTCAACAGAGGCGACAAAACTGTTTATTTAAGCGTTGATATCGTGAGTGCGCAACACCTATATAATTGATTTGACACTACGCGTTTGTAAAATTAGCATCCTCCCATAGCAAATCTAATAGACCTAATGGTAATTGTTGCATCGACTGTTTATGTTGGTAAATTGCACACTTGTTGTTGACTTAGATACACCGTTCGTGGAACAATTTGATGAAGTAGCATTGAGTGCACCAATTTGATGATTGTTTAGTTGTGTGAGGAGTGTGAGCAAGGATTTCAGAGTAGTTTCCTTCAACATCCTTTCGGATAGCGCCCTTTTTAACAATGGTGGTTTGTACAAGCACTGCCACCCTCTTCATCTAACGTGGAACTACCGGTTGCCGCGTATCCTGGATGAGATTCTCATTCACAAGCCGGACGTATGTTGTTCCAAGTGTACAATATGTGCACGATTTTTGTTGGACATGGTGTAACGGTCAAAATTAGGTCATTTGTCTGCAAGAAGTGACATACTACCATTACGACGAATGTTTGAGACCAATATTTAATAAATTGAGTATATCTACCTAAAGATGAGTGTGTGATCGAATTGAAAATTGATAGATTTCGGAGGTGTGTATAAGCAGAAAAATGACCCCAAAGCTGACGGTTGCGCCATATTTTTCAATAAGGACACCTTTGAACTCAAGGGTTCATATGGAATCGATATTGTGCCTTTGTTGCCAATGAACTGGAGAACGCAAACCGCGTTGTGTGCTGTGCTCACCTTCAGACACAATCCCAGCGACTGTACTGGCGTTTCTCAGCAGCATCCGTAATTATTGTTGTTTGTAGCACACTGCATTTTGATTTATATGATCACCTAAAACGGTTCACCATTAAATTTGTGTAGACCCAACAATCCCATCAACGTGGCCATCATATCCACTCACTTGAAGTACTCTCCTAAGGACGATTACTACCGCTGCATCCAAACGGAATATTTGCTCAATGAAATCAAACGTCTTAGAAACAATGGCTCCATTGGAGACATACCTATTATATTGTGTGGTGATTTCAATTCGAAGACCACTTCAATTCCTATCAAATTGATAATCAATCAACTGTCGCCACAATCGCACATCGAATGCAACTACACAGACGACAAAACTACTACTAGTAGTAGTAGTAGTGATCCATTTGTTCAACAAACCAACTCATCAGCCGTGTCAACTTCGTCAAAATCGACAAATTCAAGCTCGACAAGCCTTGGTCACAGCAGTTTTGTGAATAATCCCTGCAAAGACACCGCCACCTCGTCATGTACTACTTCAGCTTTTATCATTTTCGTCAGGATGATATGGGTTTAGTGCAAATGTTCGATTTTAATTTCAAGAGCGTCTATCCTTTCGAGGAGTACACTCAAAGCAACTGTTGCACCAGGTACACTACGTGTGTGAACTGCGAAAATGCTGACATCGTGGATTACCTATTCTACCACAACCCCGACGGTGCGCCTCAAGACTCTCGCGAGACCAGTACCAAAATAGCAATTGAACCGTGCGGCTTTTTGAAACTTCCGTTCTCGTCCGAACCCGTTACTGTCGCCCTTCCCAACGCTTTCCACGGCTCTGATCATTTGCCACTGGTGGCCGATTTTAGGTTTTCACTTTCCGGCAACCGTCCAGGCGCAATCCTTTAGTATAACTTCAAGCTACCCATGATGTATTTAACTGTTTTAATTGTGACTGTAGTTTGAGTTGCCGTGCGATTCGTGTAACAGTCAGTTTATGAGATGATGTTCGCGGGATATCTGGTCAGTTAACTAAGAAACAGGCAATTATTAAGCTGTTCGCTTACTATTGCTCCATGGCAATAGTAATAAACGAATTTTGGCGGGAAAACTAATTGAATAAACAACAAAAGCCAACTATATTAACTAAACTCTAGCTGTAGAATGGTATTGTCGTCGTCGAGAATTTTGGAGATGAAAGCCTTCATAATGTAAGCCTTGGAGCAGATTTTGCCCCTCACTGGCAACGCTTCCAACGAGTTTAAGTCGCTACACAATTAAAAATGCAACAATTGCCGCAGCAAAAATGGTTAAATAACTTGGAAATTTGTTGGGTTTCGGAGTGGTCGTCGAAACGACCGACGTCCTTGTTGAATAGGAGTTGGGCTTGTTCGACCACTGAGGAGATGTCGAAGCAGCCGGTGAAAGTGACCTCGGGGTTGCGCTTCAACACGTCCGACACCACACTCACCGTTTCGATGTATATCTGGCGGAGTTCGGGGAGTTTTATTTGGTCGAACTTTTCGATGATTCTTGTCCCGAAGGAGAAGTCGCACTGATCCATCAAATAGCAATTGGGGTTCTTAATACACACACACACGCATATAAATAGTTGTCGTGGTTCACCTTAAAATAAGCTACTTTGGGGATCTCCTGACCTTCGATTTTCAACCCCATGTCACACCGAGACAGAATAAAGTTGAAATCCATAAAGAAACCTCTGGGTATGAACCCCAACAGGCCTTGAACCACGCGTATTTGGTACGGTGTGATGTTGACGTACTGCTTGGCCAGCGCGTACACGTCGGTGAAGGCGAGCACCAAATGGAGCAGTTCTTTGATTTGTAGCGGCGACAACGCGTAAATAACCGGGTTGTACTTCTTTACCGATTTTCTCTTGGCGAAAGAAACCTTTTTCCACTCCTAACATGGTTGTTATCGAGCGTCGTTGTATTTGAGTTAACATTTCAAAGTGATCATTTTGTTAAGAACAATATTTTCAATGTGATTGACTGACTAACTAACTAACAAACAACGAAAATGTCACATACAGATTGCCATTGACTGACATATCGCAGTGCTTGGATGATGTGGCCAACTCTCAGAGTGTACAGTCTTTTGAGGGCCTTCGGGTTGAGTGCTATCTCCGAACGTAGATGTGTGATGAGTTCTTGGTGGAGCGACGCTTCTCTAGGCGCGTCACGGCCGATGACTTCGTTGATGTCGTTGATGATGACGCCTGGGTTTGGGGGCGTTCTGTACAGCAACTCCGCTTTTCCGTATATTCCTATGGAAACCTACCACCATTCAACAACGTCGTCAAACAACCACTTTATGTGATTAATAAATAAAGATCGAGGTTAAAATCCAACTCAGTAGTAGTGCACACAAATTATTCATACTGGTTTGCCTGAAACCAACAAAAAGGTCATGTTGGGCGAGAGACTATCCGCGAAAATAGACAACAGCGAGGTGGTGTATCGAACCACATTCCAGTCGTAGTTGATGCACGACTTCTTATAGAAGTGAATGATCTCATCGCGAATCGTGCAACAAGTGGGGGAGTGAACCACGGCCGGGGAGTCCTCGCCAACTTCGTTGCCTCTGTTGCGATTGCAGTGGTCGAGGGGCATTTCTTTGTCTATCCCGTAGGTGTGAACAGCGTAACGTAACAACAGTAGTTGAGTGGCAGTGTCTCCGTCCGACGAACTATAAAATTCCATGAAATCTTCGAAGCAAGTGATGTATGCTTGGCAGTAGACCACAAGCTCATCCAAATTGATGTCTCTAGTGTCCGCGGATGGTTTCTCTCCTTTGATTGCGGACAAATTCACAGAAGGACACTCATACTCCACGTAGGTTGGGATATCCAGAGACTGGTCGATCTCTGACGGTGTCGACATGAGCGATAGATCTTTGCGAGCTTTCTCGTATTCAGTTCCGGCGAAAGAAACAAAAATGGAATCTGTTTTTGACACTTTTCGTTTGATGGTATTGGTAGTGCCTGGCGACGAATAGCTCATTCTTCTACTGCCGGAGTATCTTAAACTCTGAAATTTGTCATTCAATGCCATACTATTGATAGCACGTTTAACAGAGAGCAACGCGTAGTTCAGTCAACCTTTCAATTTTTTCCATGGTGACTCGAAAGCCCAAACTCTCGACGTAGGCCGTTTGCAACAACGTCTAGACAGGAACCATTGGTTGAATGATCGATATAGAAGCACTGAGTTTGTTACTTGAAGACGGTCGATTTTGATACGAACATTGCCAACCATCCCACTGTGCAGTTGTCTCAGGAATTTTATCATGGGTGCAAAACCTCTCCCTCTAAAATGCAGTCGTTAAGTGCTGTGTTTATATGTGTGTTAATGGTGAAATTAATGTTCAACACAAACTACTGCATACGCAAACAACTCCGGCCTAACAACCATCACAACAGTGGGTCTGCCTTTGAAAGGCCACTCAGTTCGCAGAAATTCCAACTTCTCCTAAACCCAACCATCACTCAGTTGAAAATCGACCATTAAAACGAACCATCAGTCTGTCAATAAACATGTCGATGTCTTTGTTGAAGTAGAAATCGGTCACTTCTAAGCCGATGGGGTAGGACAGCATTATTTTTCCATTGAGTCGGTAGATCTATTTTATATTGAGCATGTATATTAACATAAAGCTCAGCTCATTTTAAAGCGAAAAGCAGCAAGGAACAAACCTTGCTCGTCGTCAGAACACCCAAAGGTCTGGTTGGACGTCCATTGAGAGACAACTTCTCGTTCACACCAAGGTTGGAAAACAAGTGCACCATCTCGTCGGGCGAAAACAACAGTATCGGCTTTATCTCAGACAAATGCTGAGTTACCACGCCGTACGTAGACAGTTTGTGCTGCATACTAACGCCACTTTAAAACGCCAGCATCCAACCAAAAGTATACGTTTTAGTTTCGCTGATTAGTGCCATCTGCACCACATTATTGTATCTGCATCCAATGGAGTACTAAAATATAAAACTATGGTCAACACGCATGTATGAAGAGGCATCGCTTACAACAGAGACATTGTGAATGTCATCGGGCTTAAAGGCTTCTACGATAACGGTCTTATTTTCTCTTTTCGGTAGAAAATCATTTGGTGTAACCAGCTTGCCGCCTAAGCAAAGGTCCAAGTTTATCGCCAATTTTCGATAGAGCGATGGTAGGTGAATCATACGAAACAGCAGATAAGTGATGAGCATCGCTTGACTCCACAAATGAGTTCCTTCTTCGGGATAATGGCGATAATCGTTTGTGAGAGTGGAACTGCCTTCGGCGCTGTCTCTTTTTTCCACATGGTAGTAGTATTGAGGAAGGGTGGGGAATCCATCTGAGCAAGTGTTAGAGTGTGTTTGAAGAACCGAGTGATAGGTCACCCACCTTTGGAGTCGTAAATAATAGCGGTTTTAAGTTTTTCGTGGAATTTATTGAGTTTTTGGGCGTCATCATTGAATATAGCTACTCTACTTGAAAACAGTTACAGCGAAAGAGTTACCGTTTATGCAACTGAGTGCAAAAAACAGTGGCCATTCAGCTTCCAGTCCGTCATAGTCCTTAGAGGTGGATTAAATGACGTTATTAGCGGTGAATTTTGGGTTATATTTTCGCACAAATATAACTCAAAACGTATAATATCCCTTACAAAAATTTGGTCATTCTCAAAATTCACTCCGGACTTATTGGGATTCACCGAGCCATAGACGTCACATCGAAATCGTTTAAATCCATACTTCCCCTAGCGACAACTTTAAGCACGCACACTAAGTGAAGGAATACCATCAAAAACTTTTCCACGTTCAGTGTAACATCAGAGCGCATGTATGTGGAATCCATGGAAAAGGCGGGGAATCCGGCGATAAAAAGCAACGAGGAATCGATGTCCTACAATCCAAATACACTATAGTCGAGACTACCCCACAACAAAACCGTGTTGAAATTAAATGTAACGTGCAAATATGGATGAAATTTGGCAGTGTGTATTTTTCCAGCGTCAAATTCAGTACTTTGGTGAGAGATTCGCGCGGCAAACTCGAATGCAGAATTTCGATATTTCTAACCAGTGCGTCAGCGTCCACATAGCACATATAGGAAATGTCTTTCTGTAAATGAGCATAAAAATAGTCATCAAACAACGAGCACTTTTCCAAACATGTTGCAGTAACTGGCAGCTTCGAGTGCCGCCTTCACCATGCCCAAGGTGCTAAAAGAGAGTGGAAGTGGGTAACGGATTTAGAAACAACAAGTGGAAACTAAAGGATCAACCTGGACATGATCTCTCTAGTGAAGTTCTGACAACGGTTGCCATTGCGCCATATCCCCTGGTCAGGGATTCGGTAGGAGCGTTCCAGGTAAAACACCAAATGCTGCACATAGTCAACCTCGTCTTTGGTGAGCACAACCTACAGCGCAAACTTGATCCAATCTCCTTAGCAACTTCAATACCCTCACGCCAAATGAGGCCATTTTGCACAGCACATACAGAAACAGCGATATGGAATGCAGCTGAGCAAAAAAATCTCATACAACAACGACCACCGTCACATCAAACTCACATCCAAGTGTGGATCCAAAAATCGCTCCTTCATATCAAGTGTGCTGGGGAGGGAGTCTTGCGAGTCATGGCTCAGCAGGAATTTTTTCAACTAAACGACACACATTCCACACTGTTGCTCGACGACGACGCTCCAATAGAGTAGTACATTGTCGGCGTAGGTCATTAACGAGAGCAGAATGTGTCGCATGCACTTGACGGCCGCTTGTCTCATTTCGTACGTTCTGCCTTGTGTATCATCGATCTTCCTGTCATGCACACATCACAGCAAAATCAACCAAACCCAACGTACTGGAACGACAACGACGCCAACCATAAACACAGCGCGCAGTAGACATTATCTCGGATGAATGTGCTGCGACCCTCGCCATCTTCTGAGTACGGCGGAAACAGTCCAGTAATGGAGTGTTGAAAGGAAATCAGATGTTTATTGACTAAAAGTCGCATAAAGACTAGTCGTTTGGAACAGTTAATCTATGTGTTGAATTCTGCAATAACTTGATGCTTTGAAAACACGCCGCTAGCTAGCTAGCCACCCACCCACCCAGCATCATTGCAGATTTCAAATTTAAAAATGGATGCGCAAAAAACGTACTCATGCCATAAAGGTACTTAAGTCGTTCTGAGCCTTTCATCTCGTCAAAGTCGTTCAAATCGTGACCAACCAAACTCATATCGTCCACCGCAATGGTTTCGAAGCAGTCATCGTCGAAACACCTAGTCATTTTTGCCTTAGCAAAACCTGTGCGCGAGTCGCGATCAATCTTAACTCCACTGGGACCCCACCTTTAACGGCGAGAGTTGTGAGTGTAATGGGTGGCATTTTTGCGTCACTTTAAAATGTCAATACGCACTGCCCATTGAAGCTGCCAATTCAGTCAAGCAACAATAGAGCACTTTGGACGGGTTCGGTCGAATTCCGCTTCGGTGATTATCGTAAGAACACAATGGCATATGGTGGGCCTATTTATTCGGCGTCATTAGCAGCTGAAATATCGCAGTCTGGATCTACGTTGTATGTGGAATATTGGCCATAACGTTCACATCGATTGTGGTGGATTCGTGTGGAGGGGAGTTTGTGTAACTTTATTTCTCCATTAAACTACTCTGATTTGCACGTCACTCCATGATAATCGCTGGAATTTGTTTTGGCTGTGTTGAAAAGTGGCCTGACAAATGTATTTAGATATATTGGAAATATTCACGCCTCGGTTGATGAGTCCGTGCTGTTGACTATTCTACACCAGTTCTTCCCTGGACAAGTGATCCAGTGTAAATTGTACCCTGATGCGGTATGTGTTTTCCGATGTGAGTGGGTTAATCAGGTGTAGACCAATGCCAATGATTTGTACTGTTTTATGACTTTTAACGACGTGAACATTGCTACATCTGCTCTATCCATTCTGAATGGACGGGAAGTTATGGGCAAGGTACCCACTGCCACACACGCCTGCTTTATAATGCTCAATTAGAAACTGAAAGTCAATTGGGCCAGTGGTGGAGCCAATCAGTCCAAACAGCCGCAGATCACAGGAAGTGATTAACCGTTTTTGTTGTTGGTTATCATGCTGTTGGTGTAGCAACGCATTCCATCTATGTCGGGGACCTACCTCACGAGTGCGATGATAACATGTTGGCACAGGCATTCAGACCTTTCGGTGATGTTCTGTAAGTGCATTTTGTTGTGTGTGTGTGTGTGTGTGGACGAATGTTGATCATTTTGCGGCGTGTAGGAGCTCACGTGTGGTGCGGGACCCTGAAACCGGTATGAGCAAAGGATTCGGGTTTATTGTTTATAGACACCAATATGTAATTTTGTCCATTTATTTTCAATTTGACTAGTATGATTGACTACACAATAGTTAAGTTAGTTGGCAGTGTGATGTTAATTAAATGTGTAGGAAGCTGAAGAAGCCATACAGAAAATGCACGGCGGAACAATCTGCTCCAAGAACGTCAAAGTCAGCTGGGCAACGCGTTCCAAAAGTAGTGCCGCTTGCGACTGCGATCAACTTTATTACTACTTTAGCCACGCCCATGCCTCAGCTCAACTACACCGACGTGTATCAGCATTCAAGTGCAACCAACACCACTCTGTATGTGGGGAACTTGCCTCCATCGATTACTGGTATTTATTTGACATCCGCTGTGTGAATGTGTCATCATGTTGTTGTGTTCGCGTTAGATGCATTTTTGGCTTCATTTTTTGAGCCTTACGGTAAAGTGGTGGATACGAAGATATTTCGCGACAAGAATTTTGCATTCATAAAGTATATTTGCGTTGTGTTGTGTTGTTGGTTTATTGCGATCTCCTGTCTAATTGTTGGTGGAGTCAAGTAGTAGTTAATGCGCCTATGTTATAGAATGGAAACTCACGAAGCCGCCGCCACTTCTATTGTCAAGTGCAATGGACAGCCTGTCGACGGGTGTGTCATGAAGGTGTGGTGGTCTCGCGACAATCCCAATGTACCTACAAATGTGCCCGCTGCGCCGGTCCATCAACCCACCTACATGGGCAGCGTACCGGCGACCTACGGAGTCTCTGGAGCGGCCAACCCCGCTATGCCCTACCACCAATCCTATTACAACTACTACAATGCCGCTGCGCTCGCCTCCAACCCCCACCTCCAACAACAGTACAATGCGTACGCTGCGCAATATTATCAAATGTATAATGCCAACCCTGCTGCCGCTTACGCCGCCTACCCCTACGCACAACCTCAACAGCAAATGCCACATCAACAAGCCAGTCCGTCGTCGGCGCTCAACAACAACAACCAAACTCACTCAACTGGTCCTGACCACAACACGCATCAAGGTCAACGTCAATAGATATACAATTAACTTAAGAGTTATGCTAACATGTGTTGTGCTAGTGGTGATAGTTTTATTGACGACGTTTGCGCGCGGCGTTACCTGACTTTAGGTGTGCACGCGCAACTTTACTCGCGATCTGTGGTGGTTGCCACTACCTGCTCTTGTTCAATTTCAATTGGGCGAATTTAAACTTTGATTGTAAATGTGCGCGCGATTCGACTTATTTTCAGAGCTGACCGTCTCAGACAAGCTTACAGCGCGGTTGCCCGCGCACAAAATCACCCATTCAAACTTAGAAGCCCGGCTCGTCTACCACAAACATTCAGGTCGGCGTTGCAAATCGTTCTTTCAAAGCCCACATGATACTTCGCTCCAAATTGCACCCAAGGGATTTGAATATGTTCAAAGCGAACTACTGGACGCAGAACAAAAGTTCATTCTAACCTAGCCATCATATTAACTCGCGTGAAATAGTGCAGCGCTTCTATAAAGATGTCACCGTGAAAAAAGTGTACGAGGAAGGTAAGCTCCAATTTTTGCGCCATTATTGTGAATCCTCCAGAAGGAAGCCATTGGAAAGTGCTGTTAGATGAACACACTCTGAAAACGCCCCTAAATAACCAACTGATGTTGCCCAACCCTGTTTTGGCATGCTTTGTGGCGGACGAATGGTCCAAACAGACCAGACATATCGAATTTTCGACCATGAATTTGGTACACGTGGTTGAGTTTTTGAATGCTTACTTTTTAAAGACCGCTCTTTCAAATGAATGCGTGGATAAGCCGGTGTCGTTGAAACGTGGCGAAGCTATTGATCAGTTGGTGGGACTCTTATCCACTGATACGCTGCTGTAAATCGCGCCATTTCAATGACGTCACTGTCTTTTGCTTTGTTGTAGTTTCCATGAAAACGCCACCTATGAGGTAGGGGAATTGCAAACACAAAAATGGACGCCGATTGTCAACTGGTTCAATTGGAAGTAAGGACTCATATTGTTGATGTGGTGTTGTTCATTTGGGTGGGTGTGTGTAGATTCGGCATGAATATGAAAATTGTTAGTGGAGTTATTCCCACGAACACTCGTAGCGCATCCGTTTCCACGACAACTTTTGTTAATTATGTTAATGAGAACTTTAATGACTGGCAATTGGTGGGTATCTTGAGTAGTGTGGGTGCGTGTGTTGAGGTGGCTAAATAGCGCTCGTTAGTTTGGCCAAAAACTGCAATTCGCTCATCGCGCCAGTGACTTTCTTAGAAAATAAACACCTCATTCGAACGCCTGAGGATCTAATGGAAATCGCTCTTCTGGAGCAATTGTTCCAGGTAGTTTTTGAGTGAATTCCCGGGGGAGTGCTCGGTTGTTTAGATTGGCCGTTGGGGACACGTCGAGTGGGCGCACTCACTTCAACACGAAATACTCATGAACAATATTCTCAGTGCATGCATCGTCGTCGAAACGTGCAGGTTTAATGACGCTTTGTTTGATTTGTAGTTTCTTTTCTACGCAAATTGTAGCGAGTGTTAGTTTGCGCGCGTTCAACTCCTTCTTGTCCACTTATCGCGCTGTCTATTAGGCGTAGAAATGTACAGTTTATCTAGCTCTACTATATATATGAAAGAGTAGTGTCCGTGTGTCACGCATCAGTACGCATGTGCAAACTATGTTCTCATTATTTAAGTGTTTTTAGTGTG
>JAOPJI010057637.1:0-13116 GCA_027122695.1 Merluccius productus
TCTCTCTCTCTCGCTCTCGCTCTCTCTCTCTCTCTCTCTCTCTCTCTCTCTCTCTCTCTCTCTCTCTCTCTCTCTCTGCATGGCGGCTGCCTCTCTCTACCTGACACTCGCCTGGCTGGTACAGGCGTGAGATGGCCGCTGAGCCGCTGACAACAGCCTGGCCCCGCCCTTCGTCTCTCTCTCGGTTCCACCTCAGTATCCCAGAGACTCTTGAAGAGACAGAGAATGGACTAGGGCTGTCAACGAATATTCAAAATTATATTACATAATCAAATTGTAAAAAAAAAAAGAAAAAGATTTGATTGTGAAAATGAATATTCATATGTGACGAAAAAACAACAGCACTACCGCAGCTGTCTGCCTGGCATGTTATTGTGCGTGCCTAGGCCCCTGCACTGAATGCACTGCATGACGGACAGGAGCCACACAACGTGACTTTCATTGATTGAAAAATAAATGTAGGTCAAGCTGAAACAAGCGAATAATTCGACAACAACTGTCTGGTAATGTTCAGAGTTCAAAACCCAACGGCAGCAGAGAGTGATTTGCACTCTCAGCTATCTAAATAGCCCCGCTTAGAAATACTTTTGGTCATTAGACAGCAAAATTGTGGAACCTCGAGATTGTTGTACGCAAGCTATGTAAGCTAGCGTTAAATGTCCTCTCTATATACCGTAAAACTTTTACTTAAAACATAAAGTCGGGACTTGGGACCTTTAATTCCTTTCCCACAAAACTCTTAAAATAAATGTATTTTTATGGTAAAGGACATTATTTGATTAGTTTACTTTGTAAAGTGTAGATATTTTAAAAGACAAATTGTTTAAATACAATTTTAAATATGTTGAAATAAATATACCAATACAAGTAGTTATGTCTCTCGTTATATTGGTTTGCCCTCTAATGGACATAATGCGCAAAAAAAGATATTTGAATGGTTCAAACCTGGAGGAATAATGGAATGTCATTTTTGGTCAATTTTGAAAGCCCTAGAAAAGACAGGGTGTTGGGGGGTTCAGGAAGGGGGCCAGGGGTGAAGTGTGCATCATCCGCTCACATCACCTCTTAAAATGAGGGCTGCCTTCTGCAGAGAATGCATGCAGTACAGTTTAGAGAGTCTGGATCACTTCCATGTTGTCATTTTAGTGATACTCAACACAAAAATATCTATAAATACATTGACATGACATAAACATGATAAAGTAATAGTTGTAGTTAGACTAGTAGGAGTAGCTGTAGTGCTGATCTCCAGCAGTGGGTTCAAATTTGTATCCAATCTTACTCAATCACCGAATCCCTAAGATTGTCAACAGCAAGAAAACCAGCACCCCAATCTGTGCTTTTTATTTTACTTTTACCATTACTACCAGAGGACGTGTATAGTGTATGTCGTGTATATACGTTAAGTTTAACAGGTGGAGTTTTACCTTTGTCTTTCACTGAACTCTTTTTGAGTTCTGATGGGATTATTGTTCAATAGAAGATCTCTATTCTGACATATTGGCATTTGATGTGGCGGTGATGGTGGTGCTACTGGTTGTGGTAGTGATGATGAATATGATGAATATGATGATGATGATGATGATGATGATGATGATGATGATGATGATGATGATGACGCTGGCGGTGGTGATAGTGGTAGCAGTGCGGTAGAGGAAGGAGGTGTTGGCTTGGGGTTGTCTTGCTGCGAACATGATCATTTGCTAGTGAGCCAATTTCAGGAGGCGAGATGGCCCGATACCCTGGGTAAGCATCCAGGGGCGGTGGAGAAGGGGATGAATCAAGTTTAATAACAAAGGAGTCTAATTGACCCAGCAGAAGCCCGCGCCTCCACCTCCGCGCTGAACTCTAATTACGGAGGGGGCATGAAGCACTGTCACCCAATATTAAGTTGTGGAGGAGCGGGACGGAGATAATCAATATCTATACTGGAGGGAGGTGGTCCGGTAGTAGGGGGGCTGCGGGGGAGAGAGAAAGAAGGGAAGATAGAGGAGAAAGAATGAAATAAATGAAGAAAGAAAAAGACAGAAAGGAAGAGAGAATAGAAGAGAAATTATGAAAGAATGAAAGAGACGAACAACGAACAACGAAATGAAGAGAATAAAGGAAAGCAGGAACGAAAGATAAATATGGAGTGAAAGATTGAAGGATTAAAAAAAAAAAAAAAAAGAGAAAAGAAAGAGCGAAGAGAAAGAAAGAATGTGAGGGAAAAAAAGAAAATAAAAGAAAGAAAGAGGTGAACCACACGGAGCAGGACCGCCAGTTCAGTGGGAACCGGCAGCACCCAAAGCCCTCCTGGCTCATGAGAGCACCGCTGGGACGGCCCAGGAATGATTGCAGAGCAATAATCCTGAACACCCCCACCACCACACACCCCTCACACACACAAACACACACACCTGCCCCCCCGCCCCACTCCCAGCCCCACAAACACATAACACACACACATACACAGCATGCAATATCACACGCATGTGTGATATTGTGTGTTCGTGTGTATGTGTGTATGTTCGTGTGTATGTGTGTATGTGTGTGTGTGCCCCCCCCTCCCTCCCTGGTGGGCTCCGAGAGCACCACTGCGTCTGAGAGCGAAAGGTGAACACGGTCACCCTAATTACAGGGGCCTCGGCTCTTTCTCTCTCACACACACACAGGCGCGCAGATACACACACACTCACGCGCGCGCATACACGCACACACTCGCCAGGCATAACTAAAGACAGGCCAATTAGGGCGAGCGGGAGATAAGGGAAGTTTTATTTGTATACTAATTAAGCCCCTGATGAAATTCAAAGGGGAGGTGGTAAAGGGGATTGTGTGGGGGTGAGTGAGCGGGAGAGAGCGAGAGAGGGGACGAGTAATTGTGTGTTTGAGAGAAAGGTTGCTTTAGGTGCGGTTATCTGAGAAGCACAGCCTTGAGATAGTCCTCCCCTTTAATCCCGTGCATAGTGCGCCCGCCGCACCACAAGGTCTCTGCTAATTTGCTCTGGTGCGGATGGAAAAATTGCGAGCTCTTGACAGTGGGATCATCAATGGTGTTTATTGTCCATTTGGTCCTTGTTTCAATGAGGGGAGGGGGGAGTAATCATAGGAAAAGGCACTAATTTGTTGTTATTAGTTTTTTTTGTTCATCTTTAAGATGTAGTTTGAATGTGAGGGATCAATCTCGTACTGATGCACTGGGGTTTCGGTTGTTTGTTTGTTTTTTGAGGAAAAACAGGAAATGTTTCCACCACCTGGGCCCACCTATAATTAAACCACATTGGTTGTTATAAGCAGGTGTCCTTGCTGGAAGCGAACTCTCTTGTCACGTCGGCATTAAAAGGAGAGATGGTGATTATCGGTTATCGCGTATTTCATCGAGTGGGGGTAGCAGGGATGAGACTTATAATGCCACTTTAGATTAAGTAATATTATCGGCATCGATTGGGGACGTAAACAAAATGTTATCAGCAGACAGAGAATAAAATGTGTGCAAAGAAACCAACAACACTTTTGATTTACTACTTCAGGAGATGTGTGTGTGTGTGTGTGTGTGTGTGTGTGTGTGTGTGTGTGTGTGTGTGTGTGGTCGGTGATGGCATTTCTACAGTGCACTCATATTCGCCTCAGATAAGAAAAACAAACGCATATCCAAGAGTGAAAGAGGCATCCCCCCCTCCTTCACTAAAAAAAAAGTCCCATTAGCGCTGGATCTTCACAAAGTCCTGTGAAGTTCAGTGTGGCATTCAGTAGCCCTCCAACTCCTCCTCAGAAGAAGAAGAAGATGCGTTTCATCTTCTCATAAGAGATTAGCTCTCCCAGGGACCCCCCGCAGTGATGAGTTGTCACAGCGAGCCAGGGGGGTTGCCAAGGTATCAAAGCGCTGGTTCCCCGGCGAGGTTTGCCGAAAGCTCACGCTTTTTTTATTGACCGCACGGACCATGTGACACGATGGGAGTCTTCAAGAGTCATGTGATCCAAGTGGTTTGGCAGCACGCTGCGTTAAGATTTGATGATGTATCCCCTTGCGATTTTGTTTCCCAGATTTTTTTCAGTTTGTTCCATTATTTCTCAAAGGTTCTCATAATCAACATGCCAGGGTGATTCATATATTAATCACTGACTGATGAGCACTCGGAAGGTGCCGGAAAAGTGTGTTGAAATGTGTGGAAAAGTGTCAAAAACGAAAGGGGGAAACAGACCGTCGCAAGGTCTAACAAAAGGACAAGCAGTAACCGTTTGGGGCAGGCCCAACCACTATGTGGCTGTTTAGGGCCACAACGTCTAGGGGGCCACGCGATGTGGTGGTGAAAAAGAAGAAGATGACAATGAATCTGTAGCATGAATGCTGTGCGGCAATATATCTGCATCTATAATTTATTTTCATGAAGCAAGAGTTACACAAATGGCTCCTAAAAGAAAATTAATATCTGGCGCTCAAGGGCGGAAGAAGAGGAAATGGACCACAGACCACAGGGTAAAGGTATGCGATGGTTTGTTGAATCTGATAGTTGTGACAGATGTTTTTCTTACAACATTGAAGCCGTGTTTTTGAGCCAAACAGTCAGAACATTAGCCACAGCTAAAATCGGGTCGACGATGTCGTATACGACATCAAAGTATGTTGTATACAAAACAATTCAATATCTCTGGGCGCTGTTTGCTAGAGACTTCGATAACGCTGCGATCGTTACGCTTTCAGAAGGTTTGTAATCCAGCCTTGAACTGCAGTGTCTTTTTGGAGACTTTGTAAAATTAATCCAAAATGATAAATCCAACACTATACATGTTCTGCAAATATTAATCCACTTTTCCTTTGTTACGCATCTGGCAGTCATAATGCCTTGGGTTAAGTCTGTCAAACATGACATGGGCATGTGTGTGGCAGCTCTGATCCTAAACGCATTGTGCAATGGAATAACATGACATTTACCCCATCCTCCCATCAATATAATAGAAATCCTCTTAGGGCATTACCCGAAATAATAAGTAGTAAATAATGTGTAGATTCTTTCTAGCAATGTAAAATCATATTAGGACATATTTGGATAATTAGCAAATTTGGATACAATTGTATTTCTTATGTGGTTAAAAAACAGACCTGGAAAATACATACCTATGTAATGTGTTCCAGCCTATATTAAAGAAATAATAAGAACTGAATGTACAATCTTTTCAGGGGCCTTATTGAAATATGTTGAACAAAATTGAATATAGTTTTAGACATTGTTTTCAAATGAAGAAAAAAAAAAAGATTTGTTAATTAATTTGTCCATCTCTATTTTGTGCGTGTGTGTGTTCATTCAGTTATGAGCAGTGTGTGTGATTTGGTTGTTGCGCTGGGAGTGTGTTGGGGCCACCAACAAAATCTTGTTTAGGGCCACCAAAATCCTAGGGCCGGCCCTGGTTTGGGGTGATGAAAGCCATGAGGTGGTTTTCAGGCAAGAGACAACAAGAGAATATATGAGATATTGTTTGAACACAGACTACAAAATTCATCCCTGTGGACAGAACATTATTAGAGCAGTTGTTAATTTGCTTGGGTTATAAAAAGACAAACACTATTAATTTACTATTTACCAGATGAAATCTAAAGGGGAATTTCACTTTACAAGACTTCTGGGGTCATTTTTCACACCGACCCGGGCTTTTGTGTGCACCCCAGACAGTTTTTAGGTTGCTGACTTCCCCCCCCCATCCAGTAGAAGTTCATTCAACATCAAACTCCACGTTAGGGCTGAACGATATGGTAAAAACAAAAATATTGCAATTATTTTGACAGATATTGCGATTGCAATATGATTAACTATTAGCAGGTATGATTGTATCACAATTTTCATTTTCACTGAAAAAACTATTAAAATCATGATGTGACCTTTGTTGGGGTCTGTACCAAACGAGCATGATTTCTTACATCTGGAGAAAAAAACATGCAGGCCAAGGCATCTCCACAGCGCTACAGTACTTAATTTATAACGGTGTTATACATTTACACATTTTAACCTTCAAATCAAAAAAGTGCGCCTCCTGCGATTTAGATCATGCACATGGCCATATATTCGATAAAATGTTGATTCATTTTTCAGCCCTACGTTTTTATCCAAAGCAACTTACAGTATAGTTTCTTATTATAATATTTTTTTAGATATATGTCATAAAGGAGCAGGTAGGGGTTAAGCTATCTTGCCCAAGGATGCCAACAGGTAGACTAGACATTGGGGGACAGTCGTTCAGAGAAAGCTATTTGGTAAATATTGTGGCGACCTCGGGTGTGGGCGTTCCGGAGCCGCGCGGGGGGGATTCTGGGAATCGGGGTTTTGTTGGGTTGTTCTGTTGTGGGGTTAAGTGGGGTTAATGGGTTCGGGATATTATGTGGTTGTGTTGGTGCGTGTGTGTTCTGTTGACATGTTCTTGTTCATTGTTGTTGGCACCGTCACTGAGAGTGACATGTCCGTTGGTCAGGTGGCCGCGTTCTTGTCGCGTGTGTTGTTTTGAATAAAAACCAACTCTCGTAGCTGAGCGGTGTATGGGGCGCGAGAGTTGAACCAATTAGAGAACCTGGGTTTCCGTGTCTTCTTGTCCGGCGCTACATTGGTGTCAGAAGTGGGATCATGGCAAATAATCCATTCGTCAAACTGGAGCGTCCCGAGGAGGAAGACGTGAGATGGCCCGGCTCCACGGCGGCGCAGTACCACCCAGCGGCCGTTGGCGGTACTACAGGGTCGGCGGCAGGCGGCCGCCACCTGATGGCCAGACTGCCCAAGTTCTCTGGGGCGGCACCACTGGAGCCTTACCTGGCGCAGCTGAGGATTGCCGCGCAGTACTACGGCTGGGATATGTACGAGTCCGCCGCCCAGCTTGCGTTAGCGCTGGAGGGAACGGCCTTACAGGTTCTGTGTGACCTGTCCCCAGCAGACCAGCAGGACCTCCGGGCCCTGACCCTAGCCTTGGAGAGGCGTTTCGGACAGCGGGGGGTTGTGGGCCACAGCCGGGAGTTACTGACCAGCCGCCGCCGCCAGGAGGGGGAACGGTTGGGGGCCTACGCAGCGGATGTGCTGCTGTACGCCCAGCGGGGCTACCCCGACTTCCCTGCTGCGGCTAGGGAGGAACTAGCCCTCCAGTCGTTCCTGCAAGGACTTACCCCGCCGCGGCTGGGACGGCACGTCCGCCTCACCGGGCCCCCGAACCTCGAGGTGGCTCTTGAGGTGGCGGAACGGGCGGAGCGGGAGCTGTCCGACCTGCGACCGTCCGGTGCCTCCCGACCTCATGTCCGACAGGCGGACTACGAGCGGGACGAGGACGACGACGAGGAGGAGTGCTTCCAGGCCTGGACGCCCCAGCGTCCCCGACAGCGTCCCCGACAGCGTCCACCGCAGCACCTACCACCCGATGACAGACGAGGGTCCGGAGCTGACCGGCGCTGTTTCCGGTGCGGTGAACCGGGCCACCTGGCCCGTGACTGCCCGGCACCGGCGCCACGGGCTAGACCATCTCGTCCGGCGGAAAACAGCGGCGGAGCGGCCCAGTGAGGGGGACGCCGCTCCGGGTTCCTGCCCCCCTCCACGGTCGGTGCGCTCTGGTTGGCGGCCCGGGCCGCGCCAGGGGCCTTTACCTCCGCTGCAGGATCGACGGCCGACCCTGCACGGCCCTGGTGGACACTGGGTCGACCATCTCCCTGGTGCGTCCGGGCGTTTTTCCGGGCACCGCCGGCGCACTCTCGGGGGGGTGGACGGCGACCAGCGTCCGCCTGACGACCGTTACGGGACAGGAGACGGGAATGAGGGGAAGGAAGCGGCTGGCCGTCCGAGTGGGTGACCGGGAGGTGATGCATGAGTTTTGGCTCGCCGACATCCGGGACTCGTGCATCATCGGCCTGGACCTGCTGAACCGTTGGGGTGCCAGGATGGACATGGCTGGAGCAACCATCACCGTCGGCACGGAGACTGTGGCGCTCCAGTCCGGACGGGGGGGGCACGGGGGCTCTGGCGGCCAGCGGAGTAGTCGCCAGGTTATGCCCCGGGAGCCTCAGCCTCTGCCCGGTCCCTGCATTCCCCGCGGTCCTGTGTCTGCCACCTGTCCTTCCCCTGAGACCGCCGAGGCCGTCAAAGCGCTGTGGTTGCGCAGTGGAGCTGGCCTCGACGTGCAGCAGAGTCGACAGCTGAGGATGTTACTCGAGGAGTATGGGGACATTTTCGCGGCTCGGGATGAGGACTGCAGGCGGACAGGGCTGGTGCAGCATACCATCGACACCGGCTCTGCTCGGCCCATCCGCCTGCGGCCCCACCGATTACCACTAGCCAAACGCCAGGCGGCGGAGGACAAGGTCCGTGAGATGGCTGCCGGGGGAGTGATCGAGCCCTCGTCCAGCCCATGGGCAGCCCCGGCCGTCCTGGTGAAAAAGAAGGACGGTAGCTGGAGATTCTGTGTGGACTACCGGCGCCTTAACGAGGTCACTCGGAAAGACTCGTACCCGCTTCCACGGATCGACGACGCCCTGGACTACATAGGGGGGTCTAGCTGGTTTAGCTCCCTGGACCTGCGTAGCGGCTACTGGCAGGTGGAGTTGGCGCCCGAGGCCAAACCCAAGACTGCGTTCACCATCGGACAGGGGCTGTGGCAGTTCCGCGTCATGCCGTTCGGACTGTGCAACGCGCCGGCGACGTTCGAGCGGATGATGGAGAGGGTCCTGGCGAGCATCCCCCGGAGTCGCTGTGTCGTGTACCTGGACGACCTGTTGGTGCACGCACGCGATTTCGGCGGGGCGCTGGCGAACCTGCGGGAGGTTCTTGGGGCCATCCGTCGGGCCGGGTTGCGGCTGAACCCTGCCAAATGTTCCCTGCTGGCCAGGGAAACACTGTTCTTGGGGCACGTGGTGAACGAGAATGGCGTAGCCACTAACCCGGCCAAGGCGGCTGCGGTCCGGGACTGGCCGACCCCCGCCAACGCCGGTGAACTGCGGAGTTTTCTGGGCCTGGCGGGGTACTACCGCCGGTTTGTCCGGGACTTTGCTACGGTCGCCAGCCCCCTCCACCGTTTAACCGAGGCGGGCCGGCCGTACGCCTGGGACAGCGCCTGCGCCACGGCCTTCGCCCGACTCCAGGCGGTGCTTACTGAGGCCCCGGTCCTGGCTTACCCCGACGCTGGTCGTCCTTTCGTCCTCGACACTGATGCCAGTAATGTGGGGGTCGGTGCGGTCCTCTCCCAGGGAGTGGGAGAGGGGGAACGTCCCGTCGCCTACTTCAGCCGCACTCTCAGCCGGGCGGAGCGCAATTACTGCGTGACCCGACGGGAGCTGTTGGCTGTGGTTCTGGCCGTGCGGCATTTCAGGCCGTACCTGCATGGCAGGCGGTTCCTGATCCGCACCGACCACGCCTCCCTCACCTGGCTCCTCAGTTTTAAGAACCCTGAGGGCCAGGTGGCTCGATGGCTGGAAGTTTTACAGGAGTACGACTTCGAGATCCAGCATCGGGCGGGGAGGCTCCACAACAATGCTGACGCCCTCTCCCGTCGGCCCTGTGCAGTCCTGGAGTGTCGCTACTGCCTGCGCCAGGAGGAGCGGGCCCACGAGTCTCCAATGGTGGCAGCTCTCCAGACCATCGGGGCGGCGGAGGGATGGCTCCTGCTGACGGCGAGTCAGCTGGAGCAACAGCAGCGGGCCGACGAGACCCTGGCGTTGGTGAGGGACTGGCTGGAGGCGGGGCAGCGCCCCAGCTGGCCGGAGGTGTCGGCACGAGGGCCTGAGGTGAAGGCCTACCACTCCCAGTGGGGGTGCTTCCAGCTCCACAACGGGGTGGTCCACCGCCGCTGGCGGGACCCTAGGGGGAAGGGCGACATCCTGCAGCTGTTGGTGCCCCGTGTGCTTCGTCCCCAGGTGCTGCAGCTGGTCCACGGCTCGGTGGGGGCGGGGCACTACGGGAACGCCAAGACCCTGCATCGCCTGCGGGGGCGGTTCTACTGGCCGGGCTGTCGACGGGACGTGGAGCTGCATGTCCATTGCTGCGACACCTGTACGGCGCAGAAAGGACCTGCCCAGCGTTCCCAAGCCCCGCTCCAGCAGTACCTGGTTGGGGCTCCGATGGAGCGGGTGGGGGTCGACGTCCTGGGGCCGTTTCCTGTCACCGACTCTGGCAACCGCTACGTCCTCGTGGCCATGGACTACTTCACCAAGTGGCCAGAGGCGTATGCGGTGCCGGATCAGAGCGCTGCCACCACCGCAGAGAGGCTGGTGGAGGAGATGTTTGCCCGTTTTGGGGTCCCTGCTGAGCTCCACAGCGACCAGGGGCGGAACTTCGAGTCCCGGGTCTTTGGGGAGGTCTGCCGGCGGCTGGGGGTGCACAAGACGAGGACGACTCCGCTCCATCCTCAGAGTGACGGGTTGGTGGAGCGGTTTAATCGCACCCTGGCCACCCAGCTCGCCATCCTCACCAGCCAGCACCAGCGGGACTGGGACCGTCACCTGCCCCTGGTCCTGTGGTCCTACCGGACGGCGGTGCAGGAATCAAGTCACTGCACGCCGGCTGCCCTCATGTTCGGGCGGGAGCTCCGGACACCGGTGGACTTGGTGTTCGGGTCCCCGCCCGAGCCTGAGCTCGCCGGGGGCGTGGCCATGGACTATTTCCGCAGGCTGAGGGATCGCCTGCTGGTGGTCCACGACTATACCCGCCAGGCTCAGGCTGCCTCAGGGGTGAGGCAGAAGAGGGGTTATGACACTCGCTGCCGGGGACGAGCGTTCACACCCGGGGATAGGGTGTGGGTGTACTGCCCCGTCAGAAAGAGGGGGGTCTGCCCCAAACTGCGGAGCCACTGGCAGGGGCCGGGGGAAATCCTCGACAGAGTGTCCGAGGTGGTGTACCGGCTGCGGATGCCGGGCGCTCGGGGGCGGGTGGTGGTGTTGCACCAAGACAGACTCTCGCCGTATCGCCCCCTCGCCCCGGTTGTTGCTGGGGAGGAAGGAGGAACGCCTCGCGGTTCCCCTGCCGGCTCCCCGGCTGGGGCCGTTGACCCTGCGGCTGCCACCCCTGGGGGGTTTCGGAGGCCGAACCGGCAGCGTCGGCCCCCCGAACGCTTAAGGGACTATGTGACTGATGATGGGGTCGTCGGGACGTCTGACCCCTGAGGTGGGGGCTGTGTGGCGACCTCGGGTGTGGGCGTTCCGGAGCCGCGCGGGGGGGATTCTGGGAATCGGGGTTTTGTTGGGTTGTTCTGTTGTGGGGTTAAGTGGGGTTAATGGGTTCGGGATATTATGTGGTTGTGTTGGTGCGTGTGTGTTCTGTTGACATGTTCTTGTTCATTGTTGTTGGCACCGTCACTGAGAGTGACATGTCCGTTGGTCAGGTGGCCGCGTTCTTGTCGCGTGTGTTGTTTTGAATAAAAACCAACTCTCGTAGCTGAGCGGTGTATGGGGCGCGAGAGTTGAACCAATTAGAGAACCTGGGTTTCCGTGTCTTCTTGTCCGGCGCTACAATATAGATCACTGTGTTGATGTCATGGTGGCAATTCTGATTTGTCAACCATGAACTCTCATCTTATTTAAAATAATAATGTTCATGGACTTCTGTGCCTTTATGGACAAGACAGTGAAGACGAGGGGGAATGACATCAGAATCAAACCTATTAGCTACTATCTTTACTGTAGGAAAATGTACTTTGAGATTAAGAAAGATTAACACGGTCACAAGATTCTGACCACATAGTTTGCAAAACTCGATATTTCTACTGGATTCTTTGAGAGGTTAGAAGCTGAATATTTTCAAACTAGGCGACCCCCCAAAAAGTTAACACTTGAACACAGCTATGGCCGTTCATGTATGTTGTAAATTCGGGTGGCCAGAAAGAAGCATCAAGTTGTGAATAATTCATACCAGTTAATCCCATTAAGTAGATTTGTGCGGACACTATTTTGATGTTACAGACAGTGTATGATCTCGGAGTGCTTTCGGAAAAGATCTGGCTCAACTTGTGGTGTCTGTTTTCCCCTGAAGCGACAAGGATCAGCCCGCTCTTCCGTTAATTCTTCTAAATTGTACAGTAAGGAGGTCTCCAAGACATCCATCCATTCGTATTTTACAGTTCTGCAAGCGAGAATATTTCTATTCCTCGACGACCAATTGTGATCTCCTTTATTCTCTAATCAGTGTATTTTATGAAGAGAGAAACTGACGTTAAACCTCTCAGGTGAAAATCACAGATTAAATAATTGAATCGCGATCCATGTTTCATCTTTAAAGTTGATTAACTTGATTGCAGATGACTTTTTAAAAAATCCATGGAGAATTGCCATTTCCTACTCTTTCACTAATTCATATGAAATTAATGTTGTTTACTGATTTCTCTGCAAACACGTCTGGTCAATCGCAATCCGTCCTATTGGTTTTTTTTTTTTTTTTTTCTCCCTCTTGAATTTCACCACCGATTTTGGGATGTGATGCAAGCAAACGCAACGGCCAGCAGCAGGAACTGGGGGTTGTAAAGTTTTCAGACAAAACAAACATACAGCATCACAGCATCTCTGCTCTACTGTGCCATCCGCTGTGAGTATTAGTCCACAATGAGATGTACATTTGAATGGATGTTAAAAAGAAAACGAAACAACATGCTACATGTCATGGAGCCGGAAGCCAATGGGTGCTGACATCCAGCCGCTGGTCTCGCACCGCAGCAAAAGAAGGTTCTGGGTTGTTTGTTTTTTGTTTTGGTTGGTTTTTGCCCAGTGGTCACATAATTTGCGTCAGGCTTATCTCTGACCTCCACAGAGAGAGGATTGCAGAGGAGACGATTTTGGGTCTATAAAGAGGGGTATAGCAGAAGAGGCTCCACCCAGGGGTGCTGGCAGATTCTCCTACCCAAGAGATGAGAGCCTGCTCTGGGGCAGTGTCTCCTGCCAGTAGGCCTGTCTAGAACACAGACTTCAGGTGTCCGAGACCTACTGCATGCCACAAAACACCAGCAAACAGGCTCCAAGCCACTGTTTCAACACTACTCACCAGTCTGGCTTATTGCGCTATAGCAGAGCCCTTGGAAAAGATTGTGTGTGTGTGTGTGTGTGTGTGTGTGTGTGTGTGTGTGTGTGTGTGTGTGTGTGCGCGCGCATTCATGCGTGCGCGTGTGTACCCGCATGCGTGCTTATGTGTGTGT